>JANEYF010004083.1:0-26069 GCA_029963845.1 Rhamnusium bicolor
AATTCAACATCTCCCGATCTGAAATGTTCCACTATGCCGTTCTGTAACTAGAACATCGGCCACCTTCGACATTCGCCGCGATAATTTCGGTTTGGCTGTATATATGCACCGTGGCCTGCGCGGGGTGTGGTAAAATCGAGACTATATTTCACTTGCATCTGATATAGACTCTTAAGTGATATAGTGATATTCACACCGAAATTTATTTTTAATAATTATTATATTCTGAATATTTACATTGCTTATTATAACTCTGTTGTTTATAATTACGACATTTTCATCTGTGATATGTGATTATTTGAGGTTTGTTTCACTTGAGGAAATGATATTACTTATTTTTATTTTCAATGTTCAAGTAATTTTTTTTAAATTTTTAATTTTTTTTAAAATTTTTAATTTAAAGCTATTTTGTTTTTTAATGGTAATGGTAATATGTGTATATATCTTGTTAAATTATGTAAAATTATATTCCCATTACATCTGGTAATTGTGTAACCATGCAGTATTGTAAATTGAACATTTTTATTTTAGTCCTGAAGAAGATTAAAAAAAATTAATCGAAACCTCGACAAGTGAAAATAGCCGTCTTTTATTTATTATCCAATTATACCGACTATGTATGGACTAATATTTACATACGGTTACTATTGTTCTATCTGCTTAATATTCTAAATGTCTCCCATCAACTTCCATACAATAATAAAACCTTTGATAAAAATGTCGGACATTCTGCAGCATTTTTGGAGTAATTTGTTACTATAAATAGGGTATCAGATTTAATTGAATCTAAGTTTTAGCCACCTTCTGGCTCCTATTTAAATCTACCAAACTATTTTATTTGGGTAAACTTACAAGAAAAAGTTTATAAAAAATAGAAAAAATCTTCAAGAACTTAAGTACAGAATCGAATATTGCTGGATTAATAAAGTCAACCAAGAATAAATTTCTAGAACAATTTCCAGTTGACGACAACAATTGTAAATACGGTTGTAATTCCCCGTCCATAGTAAGTAAGATGCGATAAAAATATAAGGAACATGATAAGTATGTTTCTATGATTAAGACGAAAGCAATTTGGCATAACATATATTTATTGAAATAAAAAAAAAAATAAAAAGGCAACTAACAATATACATGAAATGAATATTTACATATCAAATAAATTTGGAAAATTAGACTTTTACTGTGAAATACAATTATCTATTAATACTAATGAAATTTTAACAGAATTAACCTAAATTGTTATCTACGGTTATTTATTTAGAGATTGTTCCTTCTCACCATTTTTGGGTACTAAGCCATCACTGTCCTATAAGTAATTTAAAAAAATTGTTCGTTAAATAAATCTCTGCGCCAAAAGGATGTCAGAGGTTGATTTTTGAAAAAAACGGTTTTTTCCTATTCAAAAATGTCTCATACCTAAAAAATATTAATCTGAAAATTAAACTTAAATGTCAAATACTTTAGATGATTAAAAGTGGACGTATCGGAATACTCTCTTGATTCCATTCTCAAAACTAGTAAAATTTCTTCGATAAAATTTTTTTTTAGGAATATCAAACATGACAGTTTTCTGTTTAAATATTTCCAAAGACACGTGAGACACTATGTTATATTGATATTTTGTCTACTTACCTCGTCTCTAAGAACTGGCAACCAGTTCGTATGAAAATCTACAAATAAGTTTATTACTTTCTAATGTGATTGCTATCCACACGTGTACTCACATATTTTTAATTTTTCAAATTTTCCCTTCCTAGTATAATGCTTATGCAGTAAATTGAATGTCGGTGAGTCATCGAGACCTTTCAATGTACGACTCGCTGAACACAATAATTTGCTAAAAAGGGAGAATTTAAAAATCTAAAATACGTGAACACGCGTGGAATGGCAATCACATATCCCCTGCATAAGTGTCACTTTCTTTTCCAGAACATTTAAGCCAAATATCAAAAATATACATGCGTGTAAATACGCACTGATGATGGTTTGTACCTATGACGAAAAAAATCTAATTACTTCAAGTAAACCAAAAAATCAAACTACATACAATAACTTGCAAAGACAGTACACGTAGCATGCGCGTAGGCATTTACTATGTGATGTGTATGCCTATGTAGCATTTAAATTACTCGAAAAGTTAGAAAAATTTAAAAAAACCGTTCAAAAATTTAATAAAAGTACTGTGTAAGCTGTCTTTAGCGTAATAAACAATAAACAAATTGTGAAGAATCTAAAAAAATAAATAAAAAACTGCATGTTCTAGCAGTCACACTACAATTACAATGATTCACAAATACTGTTTTATATATTTTTTATATTTATTATAAATGTTGTATATACCTTGCTCCTGATTCTTCATTTGTGACACACTTGACCAACTTCTGAGAATAAATTAGGTTGCACTAACGTGAGTCTCTGCTAATGCGATTACGTTGTTCAAGGCATTCACTTCTGACGACTAAAGAGGATCGAATGCAATTTTAAAATTGTAGTTACTTTATAGTTTCATGAGGCTTAGATTTAGAAGGTGTTACGACGATAAGAAAATATGAAGAATAATGACGTGAAATTTTTTTATTTTTGTCATATGGAGGGAACCACTGTGCGGTGGTGACTTGTCCCAATTTCTTTTAATTTTACTAAAGCATAAATAACAAAGCATAAAATTTAAAAATGTGTTATTAATAAAACATAGTTTTTCCCATAAATCTTAAAATATTTTAAATCATTTATTGAAGAATGATAAACTTGAATTCACTACATTTTATTAACGAGTCCATCATTTCGAATTTTCCTATATTGAAAACGTGCCTGGAAATTAAAGTAATATACAATTTTGTCTCTCCGATATCTGCAGCATAAAAATTGGATAAATAATAGAAAAGTTACAGACAAAATAAAAACTTTCGGTTCTTCTATTCCAACAAACTTCATTAAATATACCGAGTGGGGCAATAGTGCGTCCTTCGATATCTCGAGTTTTATGATAGGTAGAAACTTGATTTAAAAACATAAGTAAACTATTCTCGTTTCAGTCCTGTATTATTATTGACTTTCTCCCAACCACTTTTTTTCCTTCTCTAGGGCTCATCTGAGTTGACTCGAGGACACTGCAGCCTCCAAGGCTTATTGTGCACTCCCTGTTTTGCTTTACTCTACCCATTCCATTACCCCTGTGCCACTGATCAAATGGTACAGGTATATGACTGGATGAGTTCTAATGGTTTCCGGATCGGTTTGTGTTTGCCCGTATATATTGTACCTCCTACGAGCTAATGCTTCACATTCGAATATGATATGGTCCACGGTTTCTGGGTCTTTCCCGCATAGTCTGCAGTCTAAGTCACCATCATACATTCCCTTTGTTTGCAGGTGCTTTTTAACAGCCATATGTCCTGTTAGAAGCGCTGTCACTGTTTTCAACTGAAACCTAGTCACTCTTAACAGTTCTTCAGTTTGTTTGGAGCATGGGTCATTGATTAGTGTTTTCCCCATGTCGGTTGCCTGGAATGTTCCTCCAGTAAGTATTATGTTGCTTCTTGATCCAGTCTTTGATGATTCTCCTTGCTGAGAATTTGGGAATACCCAGCACGGATTTTGGGCCGAGAAATGGTTCAGCAGATCTTTGTCTAGCAAGGCCGTCTGCTTTTTCGTTGCCTGATATCCCAGAATGTCCGGGCACCCAGAGTAATTTAACTCTGTTCCGTTCTCCCAGAGTTCTGAGCTCTTCATGACATTGCCATACCAGTCTTGATGATAATTTATATGAGGCTAGTGCCTTCAGTGCTGCCTGGCTGTCCGATACGATAAATATTTGTTGTTTCTCATACGCTCTGCTTATGTTTTCATGTGCACATTGTAGTATCGTGCAGATTTCTGTCTGGAATACAAAGGGAGTAGTGTCCCAGTGAGAAGCTTATACTTTCCCTTGGTCTTTCTCCATATATTCCTGCCCCAGCTCCTGTTTCTGTCCTAGACTCGTCTGTGTATCAGGTTAGTCCCTTGCATAGAATATCAGGAGCTCCTTTATGCCATTCCCCCCTTTCTCCAATAATGATGTCAAAGGTTTGTGGAACGTATATTTTGGTGTCATGTAGTCTGATCTCATATTCAGTATATGATCTTCTACTATGTTTGCTATCCTAATATGTCCCGATTGTGCGCCATGCAGATTCCGGCCATTTAAGTTCTGCAGCCTGTAGGCCCCCATTCTGGCCTATCCCTGAATCATTTTGCTAAGTGGAGGAAGATTCAGAAGGGTTTCCATGGCCGCAGTAGGAGTGCTTTTCATGGCACTTGTTATTCCCAAGCAAGCCAGTCTCTGTATCCAGCTCAGCCTGTTGGTTGCCGCTGCTTGGATTGTCTTAGGCCACCACACTAACGCAGCGTACGTGATTGTAGGTTTTATTACTCTGGTATAGAGCCAGTGCATCATACCAGGTCTGAGTCCCCACCGATTTCCATATGATCGTCTGCATATTGCCAATGTTGCTACCGATCTTTGTATGATCCTGTCCAGATGTTGGTTCCAGGTTAATTTAGAGTCTATAATCCCAACCACTTGGATGTAATGATTTTTTTTTGTAGAAATTATACCATTTACACGTATATATTAAAAATATCACTAAAATCACAACTATCGATTTTAAGATGTTATATGTTACCACCAGTTATAACACATCTGTGTGATGACACTCAGCTATTTTTACTTCATAAAAGTATACAGGATGGCTAAAAAGGATTTTTAAATTTACAACTTCTTGAACTGAATTTTCACAATTTTTTTCAAATGGAACACTGCATATTTTTGGACGATGTGATGTAGGATTGAAAAACGAATATTTTTTTGTGCGTACATTCCTATGGCTGTTTCTGACCATTTTTAATTTATTGAACAATAACTGCAAAATTCAGCAATAAAAATTAAAAATGAGGGTTTCTTTCAAATAATTCAAGAGAAGATATTATAATAAGCATGTTACATGATGCCCATAAAAACATCACATCAACAACAATCCAAAATTTGAAGGAAAGTATAATAAATGCTTTTAGAAGTATCACTTCGGCAATTTTATGAACAGTAGAGACCTCATTCCAAAGATGCATAGAAATATGTGTCAATCAGCATGTGGAGCACTTTTTATAATATCTTCTCTTGAATTACAAACAAGAAATATTTTTAATTTTTATTGTTGAATTTAGCAGTTATTGTTCAAAAAATCGAAAATGGTTACAAACAGCCATAGTTTCTCTGTTCTACATCACATCGTCCAAAAATATACAGGGTGTTCCATTTGAAAAAATTGAGAAAATTTAGTTCAAATAGTTGTAAATTTAAAAATTATTTTTGGTCATCCTGTATACTTTCAGGAAGTGAAAATGTGTGTCATCACACAGATGTTTCATAACTGGTACTAATATGTTTTTTCTTAAAATCGAAAATTGTGACTGTAGTAATTTTTTTAATATACACGTGTAAATGGCATAATTTCAACAAAAAAAAAATCATTACATCCAAGTGGTTGGGAGAGAGTCAATAATAATACAAGAGTGGAAGGAGGCTACAAAGTGGTTTCAAAAAATGTTCTTATATGCATGGCATTCCATTTAATAAAATGTTAGTGGACCCTGTAGAATCGTTTTGGCTTACCCTGTATATTCGAAAATAATTTTCGGTTATTGAATTTTATGACTAGTTTCTAGCTATCATAGAACTCGACATATCGAAGTCGGACGCACTATTGCCTCACCCTGTGTATCAATGATTGTAAATTTCAAGTTAGTCACGGGAATACGAGAAACTTGATCTCAATTTATTCACAATGGAATATATAATTATTCTAAATAAAAAAATTTAAGGCCAAAAGGGTATGTGCGAACTGCGTTTAAAGAACGGTATTTTGTTAATGCGTCCATTTTGAATTTTAGTTATAATAAAACTATGCCTAAAGGTTGAAAAAGCCTAGAGTATGACTATCCAAAGAATTATGCCGTACGAAAATTGATTTTAATTATTAACAAATAAAATACAGGTAAAGAAAGCAGCGGCTTTTATTTTGTTCACACTGTAGCGATAACTATAACTACTAATCTTGTATACATGATTGCTAATCTGATATTAATCCAAATGTTTTTTATATAACTTAATCCCATCTTATTTCAATATTGTGGATTTTGTGAAATCTTTTTCCATCTCATGCGTTGGACGGTTGGCACCTTATTTACAAGCAAAATTTGCATTTGACTACTTCTCACATAAATTCATCAGTAGATTCACAGTGAAAGATACATGGAAGCTGTTGGCACTACATTTTAATGCATTTTATTCCTTTTCGTTGTTCGTCAAGTTGTCGCCCTGCAGTTCTACATTCATTTAACTGTGACATTTCAATGTATACCGCATCGTAGACTCATTCATTGAACGTTTTTTCAACATTTGCATGTTAAGATCTCCTTCAACGTGGGAGATTTTTGGAGACATGTCCGCCAAACAAAAGTCCACATGCAAAATAGTTATTTTGAAGTCGATCGTCTTTTATTTAAATCGACCAACATTGATAGACGTGTCCGCTCGGCTAAGAAACTTTCGGTATTCAAATTGTGGAATTATATCTTTACATTTTATCTAATTTACAATGAGATTTATTTTTGGTTCTTTTTTAGATTGAATTATAGCCGAAAAGATAACAAATTGATATTATGTTATTGTCTTAGAGGGAATATATCTACTAAGGGTTATAAACTTTAACTTCCATCGTTATATATACAAATTTAGATAAAGTAAAAATAAGCTAAAATGGTAATTCGTTTTCATTTACAGGTTAACTGAAAGGAAACGTAACACCGATCAACATTGAATTTATTGTCGTAAGCTGATCCTAGCGTGAGTTTATGTCACTGATTCCGCATTTACTATTAGTTTTGCTATATTCGCTCTAGTTTTCAAGGGAAAAAAGATTAGAATTGCTCTAATTAATATTAGATCTGTACTCGCGGGCTTTGGCGAATTTGTTTAAATTTGTACAAATTTGTACAAATTATTCTGCAAGAAAAATTTCGCATAATAGCTGTTACTGAAACGTGGCTGACACCACAAGTATCCACTGATTTAATATCGATACCAAGATACAACTTTTTTTCGACAGGATCGTAATTTAGGCAGGGGTGGAGGAGTGGGTGTATACGTGAATAGGGAACTAAAGGTTGAAACTGTCAATTTTATAGACATTACTCTCTATAAAAATCTTAAATGTACAGGGATAAAATTCAAAATAAAAAATAAAACATGCACATGGTAATTTATATAGACCACCTGCAGGTAATTTAAATGCGGCAATTAATCAATTAGATGATATTTTGTCTTTACTATTACCCATGGATGATGAATTTATTTGTGTTGGTGACATAATGTCAATTTATTGCAGATAAATAGGCTACTAGTTAACGCATTTAAAGTATGTAATTTTGTACAGTTGATTCATGAACCAACCCGATATACAAATACAAGTATGAATCTACTTGACCCTATTTTTTGTTACAAACCCTAATATAATAGAGAATGTTGGACTTATTAATTTAGATCTTATTAGTGATCAAAAATTAGTCTTCAGTGACTTATCTTTATAATCATCAAAAAAATACAAGCAAACTAATTACATACAGAGACTTTAAAAATTTTAACTACAATGTGGTCTTACAAGATTTACATAATTTACCTTGGCATATATTTATAGAGATAACTAATATAGATAGCAAAATACAAATTTTAAATAAATTTAGTTTAGACATTTTTTAATTTGTGTTTAAATAAATTTATAATGTTGTATCAGCCACTATGTCTATTTATCTCTTAATTCAATAGTAGCAGGTTTAAACTTTAAAAGTTACTGTTATTATTATATGGGATTATCATAAAGTAAGGGTTCTATTTTAAATTCTTATATAGTTTTAAGAAATTATACTAGTAGCAGAAAGTAAACAGAATCTAGTTGCTTCAATAATTGGATTTTAGTGTATCTATGGAAAACAAAAGAATTGTCGTGACAACTATTGATACAACTGTCAAACGAAATAATCGTAATTTAGGGAATTGCCCTCAAAATAAAACTCGTGTAAAGTAAATTGTAACAATTTCAATATGGATCTGCAAACAAGAATTGGTTTAGTGCAATATTATTATGAAAGCGGTAAAAATTACAGTACTGAAGATTTCGTACGAAAATGGGTTTGAGAGCAGGGCCGTGCAAAATGAAGGCGTATCGTATTTTGATTAGCAAATTTGAAAGAACAGGGTCTGTAAAAAGACCTTCCGATGTCAGGAAGACCTAGGATTAGTGATGTTCAAGTTGCAGAAGTTCTTCAGAAAAATTAAAACGTAGCCAATACTAATCCGCTAACAATCAGTAGTGTGAATGCAATATCAAAACGGTTACAAATGCCATACACTACGGTTTGGAACATTTTACGGAAAATCCTAAAAATGCATCCCTGAACTGCAACTGCTGTTTGAATTAAAGGACGCAGATTTTGCTCTCAGGTACGATTTTTCATTACACGTATTGGCTCATATGGAAATTGAACCCGAATGGTTATCCCGTATTTTATGGACAGATGAGGCCCATTTCTCTCTTAATGGTGGAATTAATACTCAAAACTGTCAAATATGCTCAACAGAAAATCCACATGAAATCGTTCAGCAAGGCCTTCATGACAAAAAAGTCACCGTTTGGTGCGGTTTCACAGCTAATTTCATCATTGGTCCATACTTTTTAGAGGAAATACAGAATGGGGAGGCCGTATCTGTAACTGCTACTGGTGAACGATACCTGCAAATGTTAAGGGATCATGCAATTCCACAGTTGCAAAACGAGCACGAAGGAATTGAAAACATGATTTTTATGCAGGATGGAGCATCTCCGCACATTTACCGACCAGTTAAAGAATTGTTAACTGCGGTTTTTCAAGATCGTGTTATAAGCAGACATTTTTGCAAATTCATGGCCACCAAGATGGCCTGATATTAACCCAGCGGATTACTGGCTGTCGGGTTATTTAAAAAATTTGGTGTTTAGAACACTGCCAACAACGCTGGAGGAATTAAAGGACAGTATAAGAGAGCAAATTCATGCAATTCAACCAGAAATGTTGAATAGTGCTGTATACAGTTTGGAGGAACGGTTGGTAATTTTATAACAACAGAATGGAGGTCATATCGGACATTTGCGGTAACTAGTGTTTGACATCAGAAATCCCATTATGTAAACAACTAGATTCCATTTACTTTTTTGTTATTAATTTGATTTGTTAAGAATATATAATAAGTTGAAATATATCCCTTACTTTATAATCACCCGTTATATAAGGTGCCTCTAATCTTTGTTAAATACACAGTGGTAATCAAATTTTGTTACCTAATATCTAAAGTGAGCATGATATGTGTTCGCGAAAAAATGTAGATGAACTATTACGAAAAAATATGATTCAGCAAAAAAACATTGTATGTGCATCTGTAAGTATAGCGACTAGCCACATTCCTTGAGATAGATCTTCCAACTTTTATACACACGTTTAGCAACCAAGGAAAAGGGTGAGTGTGCTGGAAGGCAAAAATAATTCCGCTGGAAATGGGTTTACGGAATTCCTAATATTTTATTTTTTATTTTACAAAAAAAAATTATTCATATTGAAAATTATAAATCACATCTGTTATACGAATCCAAATATTTTCTCCAAATGTTGAAATAAAGCGGTAATTTGATATTGTGTACTCATTAACTTTGAAGCGTATTAACATCAAATTTAAGAACTGATAATCGTCTAGTTTCAGGAGATTTAATCCATAATAGTATTATTGATATCCATATAATATTTAAATAAATACTTTCTCACGCTCACCACGTGTTGGATGTAATTCTGTCGTTCAAACTATTAACTTTTCTCACATTTCACAGCAAAATAATTTGGTTAAAACTGAATCTGGTGGGGCGAAGTAAACAATAATATTTCGGTATTGTACCTTTTCATATCTAATGACACCTCCACGATTGTTGTGCCATCACCTGTCTTGGTCAGTAATGACAGGAAGTATCAAAGCGACAATGTCATAACACCCTTGCAAATAGATTTAAATTGATATTATATGTTATGGGAAATTAATTTCTATATTTTAGGTGTTTCATTGAAATAATTGTGGCTTAGGTAATAAAGGTAGTTATGATCTTTTCCCACAGAAATATGTCTAAAGTGGATTTTAGAATGATTATTTAATATGTCATTTTTACCAGCCTATTTAATTTAATTTGTTTATAATGATTATCTAATTGTGAACGCTAAGAAAATTAAACTAAATATTCTTATTTTCAATTATTAATAAGAGTTGTTAACAAAACTGAATAAATTTTGCATGAGAGACTTTTTAAAGTCATTACCTGCCAACGTCGTATGTTTAGGACGATTAGTTTTGAGCCTTCATCTGTAAATCACTATACAGTGTGGAAATTAAGTAACGCATAAATTCTGTAATTCCGTTGATATTAATTTTTTTGGAAAAAAATCTCGAAGGGGTATAGCGATTTTAACTTCAGAAAATATTTTCAGTCTATTTTCAGTTTTTTATGTCATTTATTTTTTTAAGTTATGACGTCATCAACTTTTTTTAAATGACAACCTATATCTTTTATTATTGATTTTGGTAGTAGTTTTTATTCCGGTTCTGACCGTATAAAATGTTCAATATGTTATATTTGAAAAAAATCGAGAAAAGCAGTCTTAAATTTCAAATAACAAAAATTCATTAAATTGGGAAAATTTATCTAGTTGCCTAAGTTTGTCGGAAAGTTATCGACGGCACATTCGGTTTTATTTTGAAATTATACAAATAGTTGAAAAATCGAACTAATGTGATACACCGGCAACTAGATAAATTTTCCCAATTTAATGAATTTTTGTTATTTGAACTTTGTAACGCATAAATTCAGTAATTCCGTTGATATTAATTTTTTTGGAAAAAATCTCGAAGGGGTACAGCGATTTTAACTTCAGCAAATATTTTCAGTCTATTTTCAGTTTCTTACATCATTTATTTTTTAGATTATGACGTCATCGACGCTTCTTTAAATGATAACCTATATTTTTTATTATTGATTTTGGTAGTAGTTTTTATTCCGGTTCTGACCGTATAAAATTTTCAATATGTTATTATTTGAAAAAAAATCGAGAAAAACAGTTTTAAAGTTCAAATAACAAAAATTCATTAAATTGGGAAAATTTATCTAGTTGCCGGTGTATCACATTAGTTCGATTTTTCAACTATTTGTATAATTTCAAAATAAAACCGAATGTGCCGTCGATAACTTTCCGTCAAACTTAGGCAACTAGATAAATTTTCCCAATTTAATGAATTTTTGTTATTTGAACTTTTGTAACGCATAAATTCAGTAATTCCGTTGATATTAATTTTTTGGAAAAAATCTCGAAGGGGTACAGCGATTTTAACTTCAGCAAATATTTTCAGTCTATTTTCAGTTTCTTACATCATTTATTTTTTTAGATTATGACGTCATCGACGTTTCTTTAAATGATAACCTATATTTTTTATTATTGATTTTGGTAGTAGTTTTTATTCCGGTTCTGACCGTATAAAATTTTCAATATGTTATTATTTGAAAAAAATCGAGAAAAACAGTTTTAAAGTTCAAATAACAAAAATTCATTAAATTGGGAAAATTTATCTAGTTGCCGGTGTATCACATTAGTTCGATTTTTCAACTATTTGTATAATTTCAAAATAAAACCGAATGTGCCGTCGATAACTTTCCGTCAAACTTAGGCAACTAGATAAATTTTCCCAATTTAATGAATTTTTGTTATTTGAAATTTAAGACTGCTTTTCTCGATTTTTTTTCAAATATAACATATTGAAAATTTATACGGTCAGAACCGAAATAAAAACTACTACCAAAATCAATAATAAAAAAACATAGGTTGTCATTTAAAAAAAAGTCGATGACGTCATAATTTAAAAAATAAATGACGTAAGAAACTGAAGTTAGACTGAAAATATTTGCCGAAGTTAATATCACTATACCCCTTCGGGACTTTTTCCAAAAAATTAATATCAACGGAATTACTGAATTTATGCGTTACTTAATTTCCACACTGTATTATTTAAAGTATCTTTTTTTTAAGTTAAAGTGATGGCTTGATGTGTAAGCGTGTTTTGAAACATATGCATATATCAAATCTGTAAGTTCTTATGAAAATTTGAAACAAACCCCACACTTGATATTCAAAAATTCAAAGAAGTTTAAATAATTTTGGAACAACTATTTTCCCAAAATCTCGGCACTAGAATTTTTAGGATTGCTAAGAATGTAGAGCGCCTATCAACTGAATTTCCTGTGTTACCAAGTCTGTATGTAATCATGAAAAATAAATTAAACTCTTCACTATACTTCACCACACGCAAAGTTGGCCATTTTAATAGCTTTTTAACGTTTTTAATAAAGAAAAGTATCATATTTGTCATATCAACGTTCGAAAATTTCGCCATTTGTAACAAAATTGATATTACAACTTAGTGGTAACAGGTCAATCAAAACAGAAAAACTGCTTTTCTAATTTAGTCAACGTTTCGCTACATTTATTAGCATCCTTAGGACTAGTAAATTGTGTTTTTCTTGTTCATAATCAGTTATAAATTAAACAAAAAAAAACTGTTACAAAACATAGGTTTCAGTAAATATGACACAAAAACACATAAACGGTTTTTACTTTCTCAACGATACACAGAAAATAAATCATACACAGCTATGAATCATCGTAATCTTTGAAAAATTTTTGATTTCAGCTAGCAGAATTCCGTTAAAATCGGGTCGAAATCGAAAATGTTTTTGTTTATTAATACTTTGTTTTTTTTAAATAAACTTTAGCGTGTTTCAATAAGAACGCAATATTTCAAGGTTCAATAAAATATGGTTTTGTGTAGTAACGTATTGAAATATTTATTGAGTTGTAATGTAGACATTTGGGAGTTATTATGGAATAACACATCTTTTAAATGGCCATCACGGCTTTGCTGGAACATGCGTACTCTTTAGGCGAAATTTTGAATAATTGTGTTGCATATATGTGGCGGGTATTTCGTTGATATAGCGTCTAATTTCGGCCTTCAATGCTTAGGTGGTCACGGGCTTGTTGGCATAAACCTGTGACTTCAGATAACCCCACAGCCAAAAGTCTAAAGGTGTTAAATCACAAGAGCGTGGGGGCCAATTCTGGTCACCAATCCAAGAGATGACACGACCAGGAAAAGACTCGTGCAAAACCGTCAATGTTTTACGAGCGGTATGGCAAATGGCACCGTCCTGCTGAAACCACATGTCATCGAGAGTAATATCTTCCAATTCAGGCACAAAAACTGGGTTATCATAGCACGATAACGTTCGTCATTCACCAGTACTGCATTACTTGCCTCGCCTTCGAAGAAAAACGGCCCAATGATTCTTCCAGTCCACAATGCACACCAAACATTGACACGTTTTGGATGCATTGCTTTCTCATGAAACATTCGTGGCTTTTCTGAGCCCCAAATGCGGCAGTTTTGCCTATTAACAAAGCCATCGAGGTCAAAATGATTTTGTCCACAAAACCGGCATTCACTTCTTGTTTTTCAAGGATCTATTTGGTAAACTCTCTTCGCTGAGATGCAAATATTTAGTGAGAATACGCTGAGGAGTGGCTGTTGTAACGTTCAATTCTTACGCACAATGACGAATCAACATTCCTGGACTTTTGGCCACGCTCTCGCGAACTGCCGTGATGTTTTGTTCTGAACGACGTCGTGTCGTATGTTTCACATCACTAACCGAACCAGTACTTTCGAATTTTTTGTATATTCTTTTCACAGTAGATGAATGAGGAACATTATTTCGACCGAAAATTGGACGCACTTTACGAAACGTGGCAACTTTCACCATTTGGTTAATAATGTTTAACAATCAGGATGCGTTATTTTATCGAGTAATTCTCCAAGTTTATTATCTTCCATTTGTCTCTTATCGATCTAGCATGTCAGAATCTTGTGACATAATGACAGCCAAACTGGCGCGCAATTCAAATCTTGCGCTATTATTGTGACACCTTTTAAAATAATCAAATTATGTTAAGAAGAAAATGGCCATGATGTTAGAAAAATGACAATCTTTTTCCTTTTTGGTCGCTAAAGGTACATTCATATTTTTCTTACGTTACTGGATACAATAAAACATCTCCTAAAGTTTTCGACATCACTTAGGAAACACTTTGTTTACAGATATGCATAATGTACGAGTACATATAAAAAATAATACTAATGAAATATATGGCTATCATGTTTCACATCAATTAGTTTTACAATTGCGCTTATTTCCTTGCTAAGTATATACTTCCTTATTTACCTTTTAAATTTATGAACAGAAAAGATATTTTTTATTTCTGCTGGTAGCAAATTGAATACCTTAGCTGCAAGGTATGAGAAAGCTCTTTATCCCATAACATTTTCCCTTCTCCTTTAAACATGCTTTAGATTTATTTGTAGTCAAATAAATGTGACTTAAATATTTCATTGAATTTTTTGTTTTTATGCTGTGTAACAATTATGTTTAAAAAAATATTGGTATAATATCTAGCATTTTTTGCTTCTTTATAAATCAAATCGAAGGAGTGAATTATATATTTATTAAATATGATTTAAAAAATATTTTTGTAACAATTCTATTTTTTATAGGCTAGTACACGAGACTCCAACCAATTCAAGAACGTCAAAAGCTTGTGATTAAACCAATCAATGATATCGCCAAGACCAGTTTCAATTTTGTGTTTTAAGTCATCATTTTACTTTACAAAAAATAGCTGTGTCGTCGCGTCGGCAAAACTTATTATAGTGCCAGCAGTGTCCCTTGTTAGTAGGTAATTTGAATACATTGTAAAAAATATGGGACCTAAAACTGTGCTCTTTGTTATTCCACATTGAACAACTCTCTATCCCTCCTTACCGAATTTCGATTTAATACTTATTGTTTGTTTGCAGTCTTATAGGTATAGTAACAGAAATCGGTTTAGTGGCAGGACGTGCGGGGTAACAAGAGACATGAGGGCGGAAAATTTCTAACACATGACATCTTCCGTCTTCTACACCGCTTACATTAAAGCGGGCAAGATGATTTTTTTTGTTGGCACGCGACCGAGGCGAAGTTTCACTTACATTCTGTGATACTTCAGATCCGTAGTTAGTTTTGCAGTGAGTTGTGTAATATATCGTAAGTGTAATATTATAAGTAATAATTATTTTATATTTGTACATTTGCTAGTGTGATTTTGAAAATAATTTAAGAAGGTTATCGTGGTGCAGTGAGTTATGTAATATATGGTAAGTGTAATATTATAAGTAATAATTATTTTATATCTGTTTATCTGCTGATGTGTTATTGAAAATAATTTATTTAGTATAAAAATGTTTCGACCGTGGAAGGCCTTTGGGTCTACGTCTTATTGTGTTTGTGAAAATGAAAGTGATAGTGATAACAGTGATAAAGAAAATCAAAGTTTATCATTGTTTTCAGTAAGAAAACATTGGCTACATTTGAACGAGCAAGCGAAACAAATTTGATTTAATGTTTACAATAATCTTTTGAGCGACGAGCTAATGACCCCAATTTGTATGATTTAGATGTACTGAGTGAAACAGCATCTCTGACTAACGTCCCACAATACAGAAGTTGCCCTTCCAAGAAAACAACGATCCGACACCGGTCAATCGAGAACTTTGGACCCATCATTATCCAAACTTTTAAGAACTTTAGTTTACGACACGTGTCAGAAAAATGAAATTTCAACTATTGATGTGGTAGGCAGAAAACTAAAAGGAATGTATTATTATCTAAACCATACCCAAAAGAACTTTAGGAACTTGGCTGAGAAATACTGGATTTAAATATCAAACTATTAATAAACGCATGGCGATTATGGAAAGCACACGAATAGTGGATTGGCGAGATTTACATCTAGAAGGAAAAATATACCAATTTATTATTTAGATGAAACTTAGTATGATAGTCATGACACCGTAATAAAAGGATGAACTGATGGATCTGGGAAATGTCGACCAGTCTCATTGTCCCCTAATAATCGGACTTGGTTGATTATATTACACTCTGGATCAGTTGATGGATGAGTTGATAGTGCATTGTAACTGTGCGGAAAAAACATGGAATGCTGTAACATGGATTACCACAAGAACATGGAGACAACTGTATAAAATTCTTAACAAGAGTTCTAATAAGCTGGAGTTAAAATTTTTTTGAACATGATCTCTATTATGAGGGAAATTATAATAAAGCACAACTTTTGGAAGTCCTGTAAATGAAAAGTTATGAGAAGAAGTATATTATAGACATTGTAGTGAAGAGATATGGCCGCAAAGTGTTGAGATTACCGCCATATTTCAGTATTTTCAACTCGATTGATTTATTTGGTGTAAATAAAAGAAAAATGACAGAAAAGGAAATATTTTTCCGAAATTCAATAAAGAGCCTCGTAGAGTTCAAAATGAAGTGTTGAAAATTAACGAGGAGGATTGGGAAAAAAGAATTAAATTACTTTTTTTTCATTTTGACAAAAATACGGCTTTCTGTTTTTATTATGGTACTAACTTTACTATTAACATTTATTTTTAGTTTATTTATTGGGCAAAATATTTGTTTCTGTAACTACTTTGAGAGTATATTTTTTGTTTTTATTTTGTTTTTAAAGATCTCTTGTTACTTTTTAAATTAAATAATTTCTTTAACTATACTAATGCATTTTACTCCTTACAAAAATTTTATGATCTAATTTAAATTTGTAAATAATTAATGTATGTTATATAACTGTGATCAGTCCTGTAATATAATTTAAGCGTATTTCGTATTTTTGCTATCTAAACTGAGCACAAAAACCTACGTTGAAAAAGTAAATGAGCGAGCAATACAGATAAATCCGGCTCTACGTGCTGTAGCGACTTACCCCTCACATTCCGTCACTAAAGCGGTTTTTCCTATTATATCTTGCCATAAGGTTAAATGCATTGCCTCTAAAACTTAAATCGTGCAATGCCTTCGTAACTGTGAGTGACCAATGGTGTCGAAAGTTTTCGCAGGATCCAGGAAAAGGCATGCAACTGGTGTAGCCTCATCCATGGTCTTGTATATTTCACTTGTTAGACATATAATTGCATCTTCTGAATACCAAACTGTTTCGAAGAAACTAAATTATTTCTTTTTGTATAATCAAATTTTTCAAATATTTCAATTAATGAATCCATAAACTTAATAATTACGTGAACTTCGATCACTATTGTACCTTTATTAAAGATCGTTTTGGAACTTTTGGAAGATAAACTTCTACTTATTTATGTTTTTATCTTTTGATTGGCATTTTAAATACTTTCAGTGAAAATCTTGGATATTCTAGTTCACTGGATTTATCACTTATTAGATGTTTTTACTTTAATTCCTTAAAGATCCAACAAATGTAAACGAGTATCAAGGAATAGCAATTTCATAGACAACTGAGTTAAATGACATCTCGCTTCAAGCAGATGTCCAATTTCTTCTGGAATTATTTTCTACATATACTATCTGTAACTACAAACTCATTAGTAATATTGGCTGTAAAGGAAATAAATAAATATGTAAATGTCTACGATAATAGTTAATTTTTTTTTATATTTTGAACAAATGGACTTCCGCCATTAGTGAACTAAAGCGCAGGTATCTTATTGATACGCTATGCCGCTATGCCTGGCCGCGAAACTCTAATGTCAAGTTATTTAATAACTCAGCAAAACGCCTCCTCCATTATAAAAATATCTTTTTTTTTTTAATTTGCAAGTGAAAAGCATAATTCAAATCACCTGCTGTTTTTTATGATTTTAGTATATACATAATAGGAAAATTAATTTAACATTTAGAATATTTCGTGTGTCTATATTTGGAGTTAATATCTGTTGTTTTTTCACTGACTATTTACATTTAGACTTTATGTAATTAAGCGATATATTTAAATATTGTAATTTGGACTTAACAAATCACAAAATAATGATCAGTTTGATTTAAAGGTTCTCTAAACGAAACATATTATTATTTAAGATTAAAACGAGCAACAGATATTCACTCGAACATAGAAAAAGACTATTAGCAAGCTATTAATAAATTAATAATAAATAGTTCTTTCTCAAGTAAAAATATGGATTAATATGAATCCAATTTTTTTTTAGAAGAGCAGAATAAAAGCAATATTTTCTCGGACTTGGATGTACAGTGATTTTCATGCATACAACATCTGCTTTATAGTCAATTGAAATATGTAATTTAACATATTTTATACTATTTGTATTATTCATACACACTTTTAATGAGTCTATAGAGGAGTTAAATACAGCACCCCTATCTTATGCCACATTATTTTAAAGTACATAAAAAGGCCTAACCTTTTACTAAAAAAAATACAATCGGTTCATCCTTTTTTGAGATAAACCCGCAAATGAATCATATAAACAATATTACCTACATTTAAATATACAGAAAATTATTTCATTAAATAAATATTGGCCCTCTTCCGGCGAAACTGCGGTAGCGCATTAGACAAGATTCAACAAGAAGCCATTGTTCCCTTTTTCCATTATTAAGGGCTTTAAGTTATGTGTTGTGTCCGTTTCGATAGATGGATAGTTTATTAGAAGAATATGGGGGCTGGAGAGCCTCAAAGAAACTTTTAAATGTAATTTTTTAATGTTTGTACGTAGTAATTCTTTTTCATCGCATATTAAAGTACCTAACCTAGCCAAAAACTGTTTAGTTGTGAAACTTTGTTGAGTTATTTATTTTTATATTTTTTTAATAAATATGTGCAAACATTTTTCACATATTTAATTTTGTTTACCATTAACCCAGACATTTGTTTATCTGTACCCTTAACCTGACATAACAATTAAAAATTACAATAAACAAACTGTAAAGAAAATTGAAAATTAATCTTTATTTTAACTTTCTACTATTATTTCTAAGCTAACAATAATCTCACTTATTTGGTATTTTTGAAAAGGTCCAGGTAAGCACATTACAGTGAAAATAGGAAGAAAATAAGAGGAAAATTTCGGAATCTTTCGGGAATTTTCCCATCTGTACTCGATGAACATATATCGATTTAGAATGTTCATTTTTAATATTTTCTTTGTTGCATAAAAATAAATAGATTATGTTTTAACTAGGTCTTACTTATAAACTGTATTATTTTATATTATTATTACCATACAATCTATAAGACATTTCGCAAAATTTTTTTATTGTATTTTTTTTGTTCGTTTACGTTTCATTTTAAAGATCATATCGTCGCATCAATTCAGTGCAACATTTCTTGCCTGATTCTCACAGATTACATTACCAAACATGCCCAACCAAACATTAAAACCAAATCTGTCTTTCTGGTTTCCTTCACTAAAGAAGAGTTGATTTTGTTGTGCCCAATATCTAGTATTTTGACGGTTAAATAATCCCTGATTTGTAAATCTTAATTCAATAGAAAATATTATTTGACTGGCAAAATTACTATTTCTTCTAAAGTTAATTATAGCCATCACAAAATATCACTCTTCTTTTAAAATCGTTTCCATAATACATAAATACTGATTAATTTAATATTTAAAGTTTTTGTATTTGTGTTTCTTTAAAACTCTCCTTGCAGAACTAGTTTTTTATTTATATTTTTTTTATAATACAAAACATTGCATCATCTGCATCTACAGTAGTTGTTGTAGGCCATGTCAATATGTCTTCAAAAAAAAAATTGTGTTCTTGATCTATAAACTGAATACACTTCTCTATACCTTTCATTTTTTTAGATTTAATTTGCACTTTTTCCAATAGGATCAGCTTGTTGTGTTGGTAAAGTTGGTAAGAAGTTTCCAAAATATCCAGTTTGTTTCATATCAAAAATGTGGCGCTGAAGTCCATCAATGAATTCTGATGTTTGCACATGTCCAATTAGTTCAGAATCGAATATAAATTGGCAAAATTGACTTATAGTAAATGCACATTTCTCATTTTTAAGTACATAGCGTGTTTCTCGGGATATAATTTTTTTTTATAGAACCTTGGCTACCAGTTTTTGAAATCTAAAATTTCACAAGTCGAAATTTCTTTTACCATAAACTTGTGAACATTTTAGGAATTAGCTATGATCTCTGTTAACTGATGAACCGTATAAATTCTATCTTCTTTCTTCAGTTTTCTTTTAATCATCGAGAAGTTTCGATCACATGGTAAAAACGAGTGCCCTCTGATAGGAAAATATTGCACATTTTTTCCCAGTATCAGTCATTGCAAGAAGCATTCTTATCAGTGCATGATTTTTATTCTGCCCCCAACAGTTATCGCTGTAGAGGTGAATTTCAATAATACCATCTGAGTTTTCATTTATGTAATTAAGTAACAAAGAACAGACTTCATTAGGGGACTTCTTGGCTATACCTTCATGATAAATGTACATTGTGGCGGTATTTTTTTTAATATCGTATATACAAAATGTATTGACAGTCAGCTCATTGTAATAAAATACATCTCCTACTGGAGTCACGGGAAGTTGAATGTTTTGCATGAAATCGAAACATATACACAAAATATGTGACTCATTACGTACTGGGTCCACTTCAGACTTAAGTTTAGAATAAAACTTGTTACTTCTCCTTTTATGTACCATAAGCTCTGCCTCAGCAATATTTCTTGCATCTTTGTTAGGATTTGCATCTTTCAATTTAATGTTCAATCTTTCGCAAACAGCGCACACGTCTACTTGGGGTCGTCCAAAAGACAGTTTAAAATTTTCCATGAAAAAATCGTAGTACTTGGTGTGTGAAACCTTTTCTCCAATAGAAAATTTTTCTTTAAAAAGCTGATGCATTTTTTTACATTCAAATCTTTGTCCAAATACTTATATTGGCGTCCTGAATAATGACTCTCCTTAACAGGAAACGATTGAATATGTTCCCTCATAGCCACTCTGATTTGTTTGGGAAATGCATTGCCACTAACGCTTTGTCCCCTCATATCACGCGGCGACCGTCCCAAGACAGATAAATTTTTTATTCGTTCTAAGCATTTTTTTAGCAACCGACAATATCGATAAAAATGCCTTCAAACAAACTTCTACTTTATACCCCGCATTGACTAGAAGGTAATACTTGAATGAATGCAGTCGTTCTTTGCCATTCTCCTTTCTTTTACGATGTTTTGCAACCATACAAATATCAATCAAACCCTGGAAAAACCCCTCTTGCTCGTCTTTTGACTTTAGCCCATAAAACCTACTTAATATTGCTAACCGTGCTTTTTCACCAATTTTGTTAAAACAGCCTTTTTTTCATCTAAAATTTGTATCTGTCAGCCACATGTCTAATGAAATCTAACCTAAAACTTACCGACAATCCTCACCAATGGATTTTTCTGCAATATCCGTACCTCTGTAGTTTTTATATGCCTTGCCAGCTTTACGTGCTTCTCTAATAATATTCCTGTTATATTTAGACGGATTTGCTCTTTTTCTTTTTCGTTCTTCATTCATTGTTAATAACGAATATTTTTTAAAGCAACACAATACTGAACAAATTGATATGTACTATTAAGTTTTAAACAGAAAGGTGCCAAGTCATGCACTTGACCCCTTTCTGTATAAATCGTAGACTTTAAACTTAGATATCTAACAAGTCAGAATTAACTCCTTTCTGCATGAGACGATGTAAGGGAAGTAAAGTGGAGGCATTTCGCGAGAAAACCGGATTTTACCCGAAAATGACTTAACTCGTTTCTGCAAAAAGTGATTCAAATAATAATGTCATTAACATCCTTACCTATAGGACAAGCATTCCAATAGGGAAGCCGATCTGGGGATTTACGGGCTTTCACGGAAATTGTTCAAGTTCTAGTTAGTGTTAAGTAAACCTAACATATAAATGTAAGTGAATGATAAATATCATGGACACCAGACAATGGACTCATTGGTACGACTAATCTTTGATTACTGCTTATAAAATACAAAATAGTAAACATAAAAGTAGCAAAATAGGATAATAAATAAAGGGATATTCCATCCTAGTACATAAAAGTTAACATACAATCTTCTTGGAAACATATCCCAATTTATTGACATTAACAATTATTACTGAACATGCAAAGTTTATCTCATTTAAGCAGCGTCACTATTAATTTTCATCTCATTATGTATAAAGTTATCAGCTTTCAAATTAACTCCTCGATTTAATATAAGATGAAATCATAAATAAAAAATAGCCAATCGCATTGTTGAATATCTTGATATCGATAAAGAAATCTACGGCTTGGCGCCAATATATCCAAGAAAAACTGGTATCTCTGAAGATCGTAATTCTAAGCCTCTTATAATTGGTAATTTTTTTATACCTACTCAGTATCCGCAAATACACACATGAACATACATTTAGAATGCTGAAAGCATTCATTAATTGGGTCGCCGATTGTTGTTTCGATTCGAGATTCAATTAATATCTTGTCTTTGGAAAGATAAAAAAGCTACGAATGCTGTAATACTGATCATTATCTGATGCCATTTACAGAAATATAACAGTAAATTTTTGTTTATTAAATGTATTATTTTATTTGAAGTTGTTTAAAAAGGAATGTTGTCTGGTTTCAAATCAATTATTATTGCTTGATGTAACGCTTTGGACAAGGTCAATTAAGGTCAGTATGCAAAGGATTCCTGAATTGTAACCCTTACAAAATTTGTTCAGTGTTTTTATTTACTTACACTTCGCTGTCAACAGGTGAAAGACACAATCGCGGAATAGAAAGATACTTATCGAAATTTATAATCAAGAAGTAGAATATTTGTGAAAGAATGTGTTCAATTTTGATTATTAAATATAAGTTGGAGTTGTTTGGCGCTATGCGGAACGTTGTATTCAATGAAAACACATTGAATGTTCAGGTTGTTTAAACATTTATATGTAGGTTAATCATCATGATGACGCTATACAAATTTTAAACAACTTGTTCTCATTGAGTTTGCTCTATGATAGAGACTTAGGTAGCTACGTGAAGTCACGGTATTGTACAGCGACCCAATTATTGAATAAGTTTTTAATATCCCGTTAATCAAGCGTTTTCATAATATAAACAGTAAAAACACGCATGTACATATTTTTAACTAGCGAGCGCAAGGCTAAAGTATACTACTAATATTAATGCAGACAATAAAATATTTGTCACTTTCCAGCCACAAGAATTGATGGTTTCATCCACGCTGATCCAGACGTTTTTGTCATTCAGTCCAGAACAATTTGTTTGTTTAATACTGTCACGTCTCTGTAATAAACATTTTGTCTTAGTGTCGGTTCCGATGGCACCTGAACATTGCTATACTTGTCCATATTTATTTATTTATTCATTTATTTATTTATTTATTTACTTATTTACATAACTCAATATGACAAGTCCCAATTACAGAGTTGGAATTACATACGGTGAGAACATTTAACAAATAATACATAGAATATGAATATGATCTATATTTTAATAGATTAGAACGTGAAACTTCCGTGTGAAATGTCTGGTGGAGTCGAGTTGATTTAGGCGGAAGATGCAGTTGGATTAAACCTAGTAAATCTGGGCAGTCTAGTTAACTGTTTGATATTTTACATAGGAGTATAATTCCCCGCATCTCCCGTCGCGTTTGTAGCGAGAAATGTGAAAATCTTTTCAGTAATAGGTCAATATTAATAACAATAGGTGTATAGGTATTATCTTCAACATAACATAGATAGTTTAAAAACTTCCTTAGGATATTTTCTAGATGTCCAGTATGAGTCGTACAGTGCGGGTTCCAAATTACATCAGCATATTCCAGTTTGCTTCTAATGAACGAGTTGAATAACAGTGTTAGTGTATGAGCATTTTTTAAAACCTTTAGAATTGCGCATTATAAATCCTAGAGACTTAGATGTTGAAGCTTCAATGCTATTTATGTGAAGCACATACGTCATTATCGCGTCAAATATCAATTATTTATTTTGTATACATTATTGAGCACACTTTGTCTACGCAAGTTACAACATTACACTTTCAAGCATTTATAAGTAATTTATTTTTACAACACCAGTTGTGAATATTTTGCA
Source organism: Rhamnusium bicolor (assembly GCA_029963845.1). Lineage (NCBI taxonomy): Eukaryota > Metazoa > Arthropoda > Insecta > Coleoptera > Cerambycidae > Rhamnusium > Rhamnusium bicolor. Next base: position 24,224 of record JANEYF010004083.1, read on the forward strand.
GGTCCAACATAAGGAGTCATATGTCACCAATGCAATTTATTGTGTAATAAGTTTTTAAATCATCAGCATATAGCTAGTACTGGCAATGTAGATCTTTGGCTATATCGTTTATAAAAACGTTGAATAGGAGGGGACCAAGTACTGACCCCTGGGGGACTCCTGAATCTGCTGTAAATTTGGCAGACTTGTATTCATGGTAATAGACATACTGTGATCTATCATGCAATATATGTTAAAAAAAGAAACAACTTTGTAAGATAACCCGATATTTATTTAATAAAATACCATGGTCAAGCCTGTCGAAAGCCTTGGAAAAATCAGTGTAAATGACGTCAACTTGACCGCCCCTATCCAGTGCTTTACAAAGATACTGAGTTAAGCATAGTAGATTTGTAGTTGTAGACCTGCCTGTCATAAACCCGTGTTGATTAAGAATTTTTTTTTCAATATTAGGAAATATAATCATATTGAACTATTTCAAATAACATTGAAAAACTATTTATTACTCTAATAAGACGGTAATTGTTTATATCTTCTTTGCTATTCTTTTTATAAACAGGACAGATTTTAGACATTTTCAGCAAACTGGACAACTTACTGCTAACCAAGGACAGATTAAAAATATGTGATCAAGGGCGAGCAAGTATTGAAATACAATATTTTACGAAAAAATCATGTAGTCCATCTGGACAAGCTGTAAATTTTACCTTAAGTTTCTTACCTCTTATTATTGAATCCTCTGTTATGGTCGGGATACATCCATTATCTACAATCATTTGATGCACATGATCTGTCTCATGGTTGAATTTGATGTCGTGACTGCTGATTTGAAGTATTCTGTAACTTTATCTAGTATGCCTTGGAGATCATCATATATGACATTTTCATACATCATAATGCTGGGTATAGAGATTGTTTTAGATTTAGCATTAATATAAGTCTAAAATATTTTTGGATTTTTTTCAAGTAAATATTTTTTATACCACTCATCCGTATTAGTTTTAATTGTTGAGCTGATTTCCTTATAATTTTCAGAAAGCGTTTCATTTTTAGGTTTTTTATATTTGTTACAAATTTTGTTTTTACGTTAAAGTTTTCGAATTATATCGCCTGAAAACCATAGAGGATATTTATTCGTTCTTTGATAAGTTTTTGGAACATGTAGAGTCATTCTCTCAAGAATAATATCATAAAATACCTGTAATGCTTCATCAGTATCCGTAATATTTAGTAAACAGTTCCAATCGGTGCTGCCCAAGCTACCATTCAGTGACGAAAAATCGGCTTTTTTAAAATTGAAGTCAGATCTGTAGTCACTTCATATGTCCTCACTTAGTTCATGATCATATGATTTCGATACTGACCAATTGAGATTGTTTAAGACCAAGTCTAATATTATATTGTTCTTGTTAGCGATGCGATTACATTACTTTAGATTGAGATAATCACAGAAAAGTTCTAATTGTTGCATACTGGGGGGTTTTTTTCAGTTAAATTTAGACTTTCACGATAACTTGCAATTTTAAATCAACCATTATAATAACGTTGTTACCATAGATTGAATATGTCTGATTGTTTATCGAAACGTGACATAAATTTTAATATTTTTGTTGGGGGGTATATATGCACAAAAAACCATAAAAGGTTGACCTTTATTAAATGATATTTTCAGAGCAATAATGTCCACAGCGCAGGTAAACTTTTGTTAATTGAGACCAGATTTAAAACAGTAACTGAGAATGATTTATCAACTGCAAGCAATACGCTGCCACCTCTACTTAAATTTAGCTCAACAAATTTCCTATCACCTCGAAAAATGTTATATTTATTGTAAAATAACTCTGAG
>JANEYF010004084.1:0-53985 GCA_029963845.1 Rhamnusium bicolor
TTCATTAAACACAAATCAGTTGTAATACAACCCGATTAAAAATTTTTTATATCATTTTAGGACTTAGCAAGTACACATTTGATACTTAACATAAAAACAAAAAAAATAAGTACCTGTTGTGGAATAAGTTAATGATTTTCCTTTCTGAAAATGCTAAGATAGAGTATTTAAAAAAATCATAATACTATCTAAAGATACTGAAATAATTAAATACAAATCAGTTAATTACAGCATTATTTTGTTTTCTATTGACCGCATCTAAAACAACTCCCAAAAGTATATTTGATGGATATTTCACATTTTCTTCATGTCTGGCATATCCCAAGTACCACAACAAACTAGCCACATGAGCACATACTCCTAATGTCCTTGCTCCCATTTTGCATGTGCAATATGTTCCTGATATAGGATCCACATTTTGATCAGGATTTTCAAGGTAGGAAATAAAAATGAAATGTCTCACCGATTGAGTAAAACGAGAAAATCTTTTTTGCTCTTGTAAGTTCTGGTTCAAATAACTGAGTTTGAGGAATAAATTCGTTGTTTGGGTTGCGATTTTGTCTTGAACATATCTTGGAGATAATCGAACCTGGTAGGTTCCTAAATTTTTCAACCTTAGGTAATCATAATTTAGTCTAGGAAATCGTTCCAAGTCATATTCGTGTATGTTAATCCAGGGGCCATGACTTCTTGCACGAAGCATTTGATGTTGCAGAACTCTTGTTTAAAGCAAATTAATGTTATCTCCATTTCTAATTTCTAATATACGTTGTGCAAGCTCCTCATTTGAATCTTGCATGTGAATAGGCTCGTGAAATTTGTTTAATATAGCGCACGCAATTTTCAAAAAATCTGACAAGTGTACACAGTGTTGAATTGGTATCATATCCCTAAAAAGTTTAAAAACTGATTTTAAATGTCCGTTTATTGATTCCACTATCCAACGTGTTTTTATCATAACTCTCGAACGATTCGCTTCTTCTGTGGTAAAGTGCCTTTGATTACGTAACAGGTGAGGTGGAATTTCGTAGTTTAAATTCAGTTCCTCAAGAAACCGAACAGCATCCCTATAGCCACGATCTACAACAAATATATCACCTTCTTGAACCCATTCTCTTAATATGTGTTGATCTTGGATCATGTCATGTAAAAGAATTGCTGTGTCATTATTGCGAACATCCGAGGAGTATGGACCATGTACATCTAAAATATATCCATCCGGAGTGACTACTAGGCCTTACTTTTAACAAATTATACTCTTTAAGGTGAGAGTAAGACTGTCGTTGAATTCGTAAATGGGAGCTTTTTGGAACTTTTAAATATGTACAGTCAGGGTATAAAATTGCTTTTGGACATTCTGGTTCAGGGTTGTAGCGAATATTTGAAAATCTGGTGACATGGCTATTTATGAATTGTTCTTTAGTTTGAACTCCAGGACAATTAAATCCAGGTTTCCAGGTAAAAATGTGACCATAAGGCTTACAATGGTAATAGCTATACTTACATTTTGTCGGCACGAGTAATTCAATAGCGTTTTTAAATAGGTATCTGATAATCCCTGTCTCATTTTCATCAAAAAAAGTTATTAAATGTTTCTTTGTGACATTCCTTAAATGACCGCCATATTGTACAGGATTGCAAAATTGAAATAATTCACGAAATTGGTTTTTCTTTAAAGATGTAATGGACTTAAGGTTATCGTCATCAAAATTGGCTTCATCTTCGTATTTCGTAGATGATACTTTCTGAACATATTGCCTAATTTTCGGTTTCTGGTCCCGTCATGTTTATTCGTAGCGGTACAGACATGAGATTGACCATAAACTCAAGTTGTATTAATCCATTTTCGGTTAAATGTGGATTACAGCAAATAAATAAATAAATATTTTCCAGTTTTTAAGAAAAAGTCTATTCTTGCATCAATACTTACTTAAAATCGACAAATTCTCTGACAAACAAAACAATTCATTGCTATACTGTACTAAAACGTCCATAGGGATTGTCAACGGATCATCTTCCATTTCAATTACTCTCTGTTTATTCTTCTTTTATAGTTTAAACAAATTCTGGACTGTTCGTTTAACATAATTTCATTAAAACGAAACCGATTTCTATGTAATTTTGCGACATTTTTCTTCCGCTCTTCATTAATATCATTTTCGTCATATATTTTGCAATTTGAATTTTCCCGACCACAGGTATAACATTGTGCCATTTTAAAAAATTATAACTTTACAGTTTTCGTATGAAATAATTGTTGACGGTCAATGAATTATTTAAGTGACAACCATAATAACAAAATAACGTCAAGGCATTCTTCGCAAAATTAAAAAGTTTTAAAAATGTTGAAGCCGTTACTATGTGGTAGTTCGATATCACAAGATAAACACTACTATTCTCCAATATATTAACAATAAATATTACGTACACATTAATTATAGAAAATTAAAATAGCTTCAAAAAACGTAAAAAATAAGTATTTATTCTTCCAATATTTTTATCAATAGTTTGCATCTAAAATACATTTTTTAGAACTTTAAAAGTTAGTATTTATCATTAACAATCATAGCACCTTATATATTTTGATTATAGGACACTTCGTTAAATAAATATATACTTCAAAATCCTTATACTAATCGATTTTTTAAAGGATATTCATATCCAAAGAGAAAAATAATATTTTTATTATTATTTTAACTTTGCAAAAGAAGGAATCTTCGGACCTGTTTTCTGATACACCCTGTAGGCTCACAAAAATTTCCCGCGTATACAAGTGTCATCCTGGGTCATAATATATTCTACAAAAAAATTTCAGAAAAATCTACTGAAACCCAGGATCCCTCTTGTTCGGGTGCCATGTCCATTAAGTAAATGTTATAAACTACACATTCCGGCAATGCACTCAATTTAAAAAATTTATATTTTCAGTAAATATATGAGATACTAACAATAGAGTTCGCGGATATCAGAGACTCGTTACGTCAAAAACAGGGTCAGCCCAAGATATATATATATATAACAATTAAAACCAAATATCTTTTAAACTAATATCTTTCAGTGGCTTACCTTGTAGTGTAGAGTTTCTAAAAATGATGATAGACGAGGTAATAAAGTGAAAGTATATTGACATTAGCAGCTTACACATCAATATTTTTTTTCGCTGCACACTTGTTCACGCAGTTATTGCTGAGGTATTATTCCTTACAAACGAAGTAGGTAGATTATTATGATACTGTTAAAATCTGCCGTCTCTTTGCAAAAATCCATTTATGTATTGAACACGAACGTTCTACCTCTACAGATGTTCCCCTATTTTAAATATGCGCCAAGCATATTTAAAATAGGGGAACATTCGTAATGACGCCATATTTATTTCTGACCCTGAACAATCCACTTCTTTGCACTAAAATTCGATGAACTGTGACAAAACCAGGACTATTTTGTGAAACACTGTCTAGTGTTTTACTTACGTATTCAGCTATGTCTCCTGTTCTGCTTTTGGTCGACGTTCAAGTTGTTCTATAGAGAGAGGGAGTCGTCAAATGCTTTAGTGTATAAATTCTAAATCTTTTTGGACATTGTGATCGAGAATGGCTTCTTGAGCATTTGCAATAGCAACTACTCCTTTAGAATCCAATTGTAGTATGACTCTTTTTATATCGTCAAAGTTTCTGTAGTAATACAAAGCTGTGTTCAGTTAAGTGCCCCATCTTGTCAGTATGGGCTGTGGAGGTAGTGCCGTATTAGGTAGAAGTTTGTTGACGTTCTGGTGCTTTAAAAAAAAATTACATAATTTTCTGGCTGTGAGAATAATTTAAATGCAGTTTGTATTAGGAGGGTACATGATTTATTGAAGATATTCGAATGTCTGTACAGCTACATAGTACGCAGTTTTATATTATTAAATGAAATTTGATATATAACAGAACTAATTCTTTTAGATACATAGAAGGTTCTTTAAGTTACATGATTAATGAAAATGTATAAACGAATTAGTTCTTATATGGTTAATAACAATTAATACAATGTCAACAAATACACATGACATAAACTTATATTTCTTATCAAGGTTATAACAGACGGCACTGGAATTACCGATATCCCAATGACTTCAGAATAGATCTATAGTCATTGCGATATCCGAACTCGACTAGAGCCGGACTAAGACAAAATTGCGCACGGGGTGAAAGTTTATCTTGCGTCTTCTATCTCTTTTAAATAGATTTCATTTTATTTTTTTCTGGTAATAGTAAAAAATTATAGTTCTGGTTAGTTAGTCAACCGACCAACAATTAGTACTGAGCAGTTATTAACAGGCATGTCACAGGACAGGATTATCCGTATATGTGTCCCTCCTAATACTCCATAAAAAATAAGTAAAAATATAAACGGCATTTCTCGTACGTGGAATTAACAACATATTATAATTCTGAATAAAAAATATAAATAACAATAACAAGTTGATAAACAAAATCATAACCATTGTTCGTGACTTCTTGCTTGTAAACTCTACTATATCAATAAAATCAAGAGCATTGTTTATTTTACCATTTATAGATACAACTGCCAAATTCATGTCCTTCTTGACTAATTGAATTTCGTAAATATGTGTCGTTCTCCAAACCTGAAAAGCGACGTCTCTAGGGATTTCAGTCACGGGATTTCAGGATTGGTTCCGGTATTTAAATTTTTCTAATATATGCTTAATAAACTAGTAAAAAATGATTATGCTTTAAAAATGAAATTACTTCTATTTCATTTTTAAAGCATAATCATTTTTTACTAGTCACACAATTGTTTTCATAAAAAATAGATACTTAAATATACAGACTGTAAAGCTACCACTGTTACATTTTAAATAGATGGCTTACATATCTATGTATACTTGTATTTAGGATCATATTTGCTTGTGCCACGTTTAATTGTAGGCATTGATCATATGGGTGTGATTACGACATTCACCGATACACAGCATGCATGGCACTGTCGAGACAATGGGCGCGTTTGGCGAATACAACTGCTGAGAATTAGTTATTATTACTGTTAACAGGTGTAATTTCATTGAACGCAAGATATTACCTGTGCTGATATTACCTGTGCCGATTAGAAACAGCTTAAAATTGTCGATGTCTACTTTGAACCACAATTTTCAGTTAGCTCACAGTCAACCGTTTCGTTCAGCGAATTGCTGCCGGTCAACCTTTCAACTGCCTCCAACGGTTGTGTTCGCTAAACGCGCCCAATGTAATAGTTGGAGTTTTAAAATCTGTATATGGGGACATCTCACTGCCAGTGGCGTAGCGAGGGTTAATGGGGCCCCAGTGCAAAGTAATCACTAAGAACCTCTCCCCGGTAGTTAACTAAATAATAAATATAAAAAACGTAAAAAGATTAATTAATATTTTTACATGTAGTTACAGACTTTTTGTAAGTGCACCATCAGAAATTACAATTTGTTTTATTACAATTGTATCGTGCATTTTTCGAGATATAGTATTAGGTTTCAAATCCGTCTCTGGGAAGTCATGCAAGCTTCCTCTAAGGTAATGATACCAGAGAGTGACTATGATTATTTCAGAGTATCTTTTACACAAATTCTCACAATTTGAACTATTAGCGATTCAAATCAGTTAGGAATAGATTTTCGTTCCAATAAGTCAAAATATTCTTTAACATTTTCAATGCAAATAAATCTTCATAATAGTTTTCAATTTACTTCATCGATTACATTATAATAAACACCCACTTTAAATTTGATACCAGAGTTTTCAAATCTATGATCATTGACTAAGGGAACAGTATATCTTTTAGGGTTTACTTTCCTCTTTTCTTCCGTGTTGTAGCTGGTCGGTGGCCGCCTGGCCCGACCCCTGCGGGGCCGCAAACCATCGAGACCCCTGTACGCCTCTACACCGAACTGCCCTACCATTGCTACGTCACTGCCCACTACAATGTTCATCGTGATTTGATATATCATCCCACATTAAAAAGCATTACTAGCAATATCAACCGAATATGAAGCATAATCAGTTTTTTTTACAAGATTATTACGCATATATTAGAAACACTTAAATCCCGATGTTACTTCGAAGTCATTGGTATATTCATTTCCAATGGGACAGTGGGCGTAAACATACGATGAGAAACGTAATCCGCCTATACCTATCTATGAATTACTATTGGAGACTCGACAATAACCAGCCCGTCGGTAAACAAATAATTATTTTTTATAGCTGCAAGCCGTCCAATTACCTTTATTTTTTTTCCCAATTTTATAAAGACAGCATAGTATGTACATAAGAATATTTGATAATGCCATATTGTTTCATTAGGTATCTACGTAAAAGTCCCTGGAATTTATCGCCATCTGCTGATATTTAGTAGTAATTAGGTATAAATTTGAATTACTTCATTTGTATTGATTGATTACAGATTCATGTGGCCAAGCCAGATATTTGGCGAGCCGAAAACAGCGTGATTATACGTCATAGCCTTAAGAGTATGGTGGATGATACATACGGTTCGGTGGTGTAGTTAGCTAGAGCGCACGATAACAAGTGTGACTAGAAATCTTTCTGTAGTAACTGCGGGTTCGAGTCCCGCCAGCGGCACCGACAGTGTTGGTGGGAACGTTTGAATTCCACGTTTTTCTATCTGTAATCCCCTTCTAGACAGCCTCCGCTTTGGATTTCGGTGATATCTAATTTCTGTGGTGTTTATGATTATTAAATGTCATTTATAAGTTAGTAGCCGTCACCGGACGTGATTTTTACATCATTCTAGTGAGGCTGTGACGTTATGACGTAATATTAGAGTATATTAGATATTTTTTTCATAATTCGTTTTGGGCACATACATACGTCTAAGATATGACTAAAAGTTTACATTAATATGACGTGACCTTGTTACCTGGGTAACGATTTTTTTTTTTGTAAAAATGCTATATCTGGCATATTCTTATTTTTTTTGTCTTTTTGGCTATGTGAAATCCATTATGGCACCCATAAGAAAATATAAGGTCGCCTATCTTACTTAAAAACTAGTAGGCTTAAAAAATTCCCATGGACATTTTTAAATTCTTCATGTCGACTAATGTCGTTATACCAAATTTCAGTCGAATCGATTTCTAAGTAAAAATTACGCCAAAAATAAGAGAATTGTATAATTTCAGTAATTTTGGAGTATTTCAGGAATGGAATTAAGTATGTCATATCTGAATGTATCTTTTGTTAAAACTGAAATAGTGCAATTTTTTTAAATTGGACGATTTGTCTAGGGTTTCTACTGCCTTGAGATCCTAATTAAAAAAGGTCCATCATTGTTCAAGAAAATTACATAATTTGATTTGGTTATAATTTATTGTATACATATATAAATATAATAACTATACATAACAAAATAACAACATAAATAAAACTGTAGTTGACTAAAAGTATTCTGTATCTTGACATAAATAAAATTAAGTACATAAGTTTGGTTGGTAGAAGGAGAAACAATCAATAAAAATTTCAAAATATAACGACTTGTTATTTCTTAGTTACATTACAAAAATATCTATAATAATATATCATACATAATTTATATAAATATCATCTCAGTACTTTGACTTAAACTAAATAAGCCAACATCTAAAGTATTGAAACATATTATTAACAAAAGAGTTCGATTAGGAAGATAATTTAAATAATTTTATTTCTACTATATTACATTCTGTAGCTACTTACATAAGAAAATATATAGGTAATTGGAATCAGGTTAGGAATTTTAAGTTCCTCTTTGGATTTCCGGGCTTTATTTTTGAAATGGGAAAAGATATCAAAAATTGAAGTTACAATTTTTTCCCCAGGAATCAAAATATTTAAATAAATTTAAACGTATATATTTGAGTGATTAAACTTTTCAAAATTTTCATTTTACGACTGTATTCAAAAATCCTTCGGATATAATTTTTTTCCTTGCTAAAAGAAAAAGCCTTTAAAATGCCACCCTATACATATGATGCGAAGATGGTATACTTGTCGACTAAATACAGATTAACATATTCAAGTAAACTAGTAGACTTATAATACTGCTAATTGTTTACCAAAATAAATATTTACCTCATCAATAAAGTTTTTCATTGGAGAATGAGAAAACTTAATCAATATCATATCACAAATCGCATGTACCATATTTTAAGCTAAGGTAAAATACATTTACCGCAATATAACATTTTCAAAGAAGTCTTTTCCTTCCCTAGATGAGGAATGCCTTTTAAACGGGTTCCAATTTGATCTTTTGCTATTATGTTGTGCCATTGATCCAGCTGGGCTTGACATTCCACTGGAAACTCCGGAACTGCTACTGTGGGTTGAGACTGATCCTTTGCTGTTATTGGATTTTGAGGGCTGAAACATCACGCAATTTTTAAATTACTTTTATTAATTATGTGTAGGGATGCCTATTCAATAATCGATCTTTAGGAAAATCGATTTTAAATCGATTATTTTCTTTTCGATATTTTAACGAATCGATTCTTTTTTATCAAAAATCGGATCGGAAATCGACATGTTAATTTATTGTCAAAATGTCAAACTACGAAGAAATAGCGACTTTAGTTTTGATGTGGTTGGTAGCCGAGATCCGTAAAGGAGCGGTATTGATATTGTTTGTTGGTAATGTGGGCTACCGCGTTTGAATTTACTACGAGAGGCGCTAGTGTAGGAAAGTCCATGTCACTTAATGTTAATGTTTACTATGGCTTTTTAACGCGAGTGTTTCCCAGATCGTTTAAAACCGCAGTTATTAAACCAATACATAAATCTGGTGACCGATTAGACATCCATAATTATAGACCTATTTCATTGCTGTCATGTCTGTCAAAAATATATGAAAAAAATTATTAAAAAAAGATTGTTAAGTTTAATAAATAGATATCATATATTATCAGCAAAACAATATAGATTTCGAGAGGGCAAGTCAACACAGGATGCAATTGCTGAGGTAATGTCGAAAGTATATGCAGCCGTGGATAATTCTGAACCAGCTATCTGTATCTTTGTTGACTTGGCCAAAGCCTTCGATACGGTTAGTCACCCTGATTTATTAGACACATTAGAAAATATTGGTATAAGAGGGACAGCATATGATTTATTAAAAAGTTATCTACAAGATAGAAGTCAATGCGTTAATAATAACGGTGTAGTGAGTAGTACAAGAAATGTCGTTTTTGGAGTTCCACAAGGTACTGTACTGGGACCGTTGTTATTCAATCTCTATGTGAATGAAATATTTAATATACCCATCACAGGCCAAATAATAAGTTTTGCCGATGACACGGCATTGGTCTATAAAGACAAGAGCTGGGCTATGTCTAAAAGAAAAAATTCAACAGGACTTTCCTATACTGTTAGACTCTTTTGCTGCTAAGTTACTTACTATCAACATAAAAAAAACAAAATATTTACCATTTACAAGCTATATTAACAACCTGCCGACCTATAAAAGCATAGAAATTAAATATAATGACACTAATACCGAACTTGAATCCTGCCAAAGTGTAAAATACTTAGGAATTATTATTGACAGCCAATTAAAATGGAATACACATATAAGTAGTTTAGTACAAAAATTGCGATGCCTTATTCCAAAATTCAAATATCTGAAAAAAAATTTTCGATGTCAACCACATGAAAACAATGTATTATGCTTTGGTGCAAACCCATTTAATATACGGCAACATTGCTTGGGGAGGCGTAATGAACTGCCATCTAAAACAATTAGAGGTGACTCAAAGGTGGATTTTAAAAATAATATTTAATAAACCCTACCTCTTTCCGAGCAACGATTTGTACCTCGAATCAAAAATCCTAGACATTAGACAGCTGTTTTGCCAAACTTTGATATTACATAAAAAAAAAGATATAACCAAAAACCAGATAGTTGACCACACATATAACACAAGATATAAATTAAACTCAATAGTCGTACCAAAAATGGGAAAAACAATTGGCCAAAGAAGCTTCACTTATCTAAGTTCTAAGATGTATAATATTATACCAAATGAACTAAAAAACTTAAATTCTTACAACTTATTTAAAAAAAAACTATCGGAATGGATTCTGGCAACACCTAGAACTGTAATTCATCAAATGATTTAGTAAAAAAAAAGATTAAATGAATAAATAAAATGTTTATAAGTATGTATGTATGTGTATGTATGTGTGTATGTATGTATATATGAATATATGTATGTTTATGTATGCGTATGTATGTGTATATGTGTGTGTGTAAGTGTGTATATGTTTAAATATGCATATATGTGCAAATATGTATATGTGTATGTATGAATGTGTGTGTATATGTGGATGTATGTGCATATATATGCACATGTCCCAAATATGAAATTGGCTTATTATTATTTTAGTGAGTGGTATTTAATTATGCATATCACTGTTTTTTTTTTCCTTTCTCTTCCCCTATTTTAATACATGTTTAACAGGTACTTTGATTTATCGTATAGCATAGTCCATGAACAGATTTTTCTCTGTGGATTTCCCTATGTTTATTATTCATATTTATTAATACATTTAATTTGTAAATACATACTGTATATTTTATATTTTCCTGTGCTTCAAAAGTTGTATTTCATCCTTTCTAAATAAACATTATTATTATTATTAGTAGACTCCTTTGGTAACGCATAATCGTCAGGATTAAAATGTTCCTTACAAACACACGAATGTTTCTAGGGAGTAAAGTTATCCCTGCGAATCGCTACCAAACACTGTTTTAGGCGAGTTTTGTCTCTCGGAAGCATATGTCCGCTTTCTGTTTCCGAACAAAAAGGAACTGCACAACACTGCGGCATAATTAACAAGTTTTTTTTATTTACTGATGTACGAAGTAATTATAATAAAACCTTATAAACTTGTTCCGCGCCTAACAATAATTTTTGACAGCGACCTACTCGCCAGTGGCGACAACTGGTGAGCCTAGAAACGGTAGTACTGATGGGTTGCTAAATAGCAGTCTGTTATTTTTGAACCGTTATATGGCTAATAGCAGCTGCTATGAGCTCTGAAAAATAACTGCTATTTCTGCAGCCGAACGCTAACGAGACCAACGCGCTGGCAAATAGCAACTATGCGAACACTTAACTCTAGTCAGTTTAGTTAGCACTGTTAGCAGTTGGCAGTAGCACTAGCAACGGGGCAGGCGGCGCTCAGCACTGGCAGCCGGTACGGTAAGTAAAGGAAAGTAAATTTAGCACAAAACATAATGACATGTAGTAATTTTATCGCTTGGAGGTTGAGCTGACTCGAATCGTTCTGAATTTAGTAGCGAATATTTCACAGTATAGCAATTTATATAACTAAAACTAATAACTAATTAGAGAATCACATTTAATCATCCATATCTAAACTCTAAAGTGTTCATTTTTGTTATAGCCTGGAAGGTAAAGTTTCCGTTATTGCTTGCTAACAGTGCTAATGAGGGCTAATGTTTTGAGGCTCACCAGTTGGCGCTGCTGGTCGAGCAAGGTCATGTCAAAAGTTATTGTTAGGCGTGGGAAAAGTTTATAGGGTTTTATTATAATTATTTCGTACACCAGTAAATAAAAAAAACTTGTTAATTATGCCCCACCGTTGTGCAGTTCCATTTTGCTCGGAAAGAAATGGCGAACATATATTTCCGAGAGACAAAACGCACCTAAAACAGTGATAGAGATAACTTTACTCCTTCGAAACATTCGTGTGTTTGTAAGAAACATTTTAATCCTGACGATTATGCGTTACCAAGGGAGTCTACTACAGAAGATCGTGAGTAATAATCATGTACATTCGTTGTTTTCACCATGCTGATTCTTGATATAACCTAACTTAAATGACATAAGACACCTCTGATAAGTACAATAATTTCCCTACTGAGCAAGTAAATTACTACTTTCCGCTTCTGCCATCATTGTGTTAAATGTTTTTCAGCTAATTTTTATAATAATTATTAAAAACTAGCGTTAAAAAGCCATAGTAAACATTAACGTTCAGTAACATTGACCTTTCCTTACACTAGCGCCTCTCTTGGTGAATTCAAGTGCGGTAGCCCTCATTAACCAAAACAACTGTGTAAAAAATATATTTCTTAAATAGCGGTTATTAAAATAGCAGCTATTTTTAACTGTTAAATAAAAGTAGCAGTAGCATTAATAACTGCTATACAAAAATAGCGGGTTCGACCAATCACTAAACGGTAGCCCTCATTTCATATCGTTTCTTACATTAATTTTTTTTGTTCCCCTTTCCTCTCCCACCCCCTTTTCCTGTTTTTAAAATGGTTCGCTGTATTTGTGTAGTTTTTGGATTTTGTCGTGGTAAAATACATGAAAAGGAACCGGAATTAGCGACATGATTCGTAGAATTGTAATATAATAATTATGTAATAAAAGAATTAAACATTTACCGTTTGTTTTAATACATTATTTGAGGTTAGTAAAAAATAAAATTTATTATTAATATGTAAAAAATGTTTATTTTAGCTTTTGGTTGAATTTAAACAGTTCATTATTGGTATTACTAGTCTTACTATAACTTCAACTGATCACCTATTAAAGAATTGATTTTCTATGGATCAATTTTTTTCGTTTCGATTTTTCATTGAATCGATCTTTTTAGTCAACAGATCGATTCTTTTTACAAAAAATTGGCATCCTTAATTATGTGTATCCAATGGACCTTAAAAGTATGACGTAATTTAGGTCCATAATACAGTTGGCAACACTGAAATGTTTTCAATAAGGCCAGAAGTGTCAAAAGATTTAATAAAATAATACGAGATAATGGATAAGGTTAAAATTTAACGTATTTTTGTGTGCATGACTATAAATTTGGGATATAATCGATCATTTTGAAAACACTAAGTTTTCCACATTTATTATTTGGATTAATAAAATAAAATAAAATACTATTAGAAACAATGACGTTAATATAACATTACATTTAAAGCTAATAAATTCTTTTAATCTACAAAAGTATTAAATAATAATTATATCTACTAAGGTTTCACCAATAAATAATATTAAGTAAGAGTCAAAGATCATAAATATAATAATAAATATAATAATAGTATTCAAAGTTCATAAATATAGGCACAACACGTAGATTTAATATTGTATATTATATGTACCAAGGGGTTAAAAGGGCATCTTTTAATCCCGAGTATGAAAGTTTATTATCACACGAGGGATTAAAAGACCCTTTAGTCCCGTGGAACATATGCTATTTGATGCACTTCCGGTCCTATATTTTAAAATAAAAGCTAATTTTAGAGAAAAATAAAATATAAGTAACTGTTATTTCAAAAATGGAAGGCTTTGCAAAAACATTATGAAATTTGCATTAGTAATTAAAATAATGGTGTCAACAAGGTTAACCATTTTGAAATTAATATCCTAATTTTTTATGCTTGATGTTTGATTTAAACGTTGAATAAATAAATGAGAATAGTTTAGAGTTTCGATGAACGTTTTATCCCTCCTGAAATTAATGAAGCTGCAGAAGAGGCCACACTTGAGTTTACGGCTAGTTAAGTCAAGAAAGGTTTTGTGAAAAAAAGTATGAAGACTTCAATAAGTGGTGTAACCAGAATAAAAATACAAAGACACACGGAAAATGTGCTGCCAGCATAATTTCTGATGAGATCAAAACATATTAATGCATCTTCTATACTCTTTGGACACACTATTCAATTCTGAAAGCGATGCTTTGTCGGAAATAATATCGAGAAAAGTAAATATATTAATAGTTTTTCTTAAAAGGAAAAATGACGGCTACAAGCCTAAGAAATCAAATATACTTACAATAGAAGGAATTAATTAATTCTTAACTGATGCTTCAGGCGACAAATTTTTGATGATGAAAGTAACAAATTCTTGTAAAAAAAAATTAAACTATCATGTATTTATCAATTATGTATTATAGTCTTGAAGTGGGTTGGCACCTTTGATGTGAAGATAACACTGAGGTAGTTTTCTACGAAACACCAAAACACCATATACTGCATTCGACGCGCGTTTCGCCAACCAAGTTTGCATCAACTGGAGATGATTAAAACTATCTTTGAGCTAACAATGAATACTATTTATATCTAAACTCGTGACCCACTAACTAATAAAGCGGGCTATTTGGGATTGGCCCTCTGGGACTATTCATACTATTTTTACACTTTGTGATTTCCAATGCGATTTTGTTACATTCCTAATTAATTTTAAATTACTAATATCTATTTTATGGTTGTTCTCAAACGCATGTTGGGCAACACTAGACTTATCTGTTCTACCATATTTTAGATGGGTCATATGCTCTTTGAATCTAGTTTGAATTGACCGTCTAGTTTGTCCAACATACTTTTGATTACAGTCCTTACAGCTAATGTCGTAAATCCCCGACAAGCAATTCCAATTATTGTCTTTGTTGATCTGGATGTTATATGAAGAAATGGTGTAGTGCCATAAGTGGCTAACATTATACAGCAGCAAAGTCGATTGTTGTTTTACGTAGAAGGGGCGTTAGTCACTGACTTATGGCCTTTGTTGATAGTATATATTTTTAACTATAATAAAAATAATGGTTGGTTTATATTTGTAGCGTATTATTTAGACCACTTTGCATAGATTGACAAATAAAATCAAAAAGAAATAATTACTTGCAGAAAGGGCGTAAGTCAAAAATTTTCAAAAATTCCTAGACACTACACCTATTCTCAAATGCGATATTTTTTTGGCCCAAATCCGTACTAGCCCGTTTCCATATGTGGTGTTGCATGCTTAAAAAATAATTTAGCGAAAAGCAATTGTAGCAACAAAGCAAACTAGTTTTTAGCTTTTTCTCAAAACTTGGTTGACTCGAGCTCTTTCTCTATGATTCAATTAATAACAAAGAAAATATTGCCGAAAAAATTTTTGAACATGAGCGAAACAATAAGTGCGTTCTTTCTAACTATGATCTTAGCTAATCTAAGTTGTTTTACAGTTACGCTGCATAAATAAAAGCATAATTTCGTTTGATGTAGCCTCCGTAACCGTAAAACTGCTTAGATTAACTGAGATCTCAGTTTGAAAGAACGTACCTAATAAAACAACCGTGAACGATATAATGCAGGCAACTTCGGGTACTTCAGGTTGCAATATTTCGTAAAAAATTGAAAATGATTCTTATGGATTATTTCATTTTGTTACTTGTAATAATATTAATATAGTAGCGTTAAGAGGACTGTTTTCAATAGAGTTGCTTATCCAAAAAACATTAGTTTTCCGCATACTCCAATAGGTCAGGTTCCTGGTTATTCCGAAGACAGTGATGAACCACCAAATTTTTAATTACCGGTGCCGGTAATGCTTCGTGCGGGGTTTTAATTGCTTATAAGTATGACACACTACGTATAATATTTTAGCTACAAAGACACTGGAGATGGAATTCGAAAAAATGACTACAAAAGTCCAATGACTCATGATTACTGAATAGTTTTAATTTTTACCACACTCTTGAGCCACTGTTATCTCTCATTTTTCTTCAACCAAAAAAAAATTCTTGAAGCTTCTAGCTTCGCTCCCATATTTTTAGGTCAGGGAAGGAAAATATTTAAATTTAAATATGAGCGCAAAAGGCAATTAATAATTATTCCTAATAAATTACAAAAATCTTAATATTATACTAAACATAAAATTAGTGGTTTGGTTTTTAGGCAGTGGAAATCGAACAAATATAATTGTCAACTTTAATTCAAAATAAACTAAATAAAAAAAAATCGTTACAATAATAACACTTGTTTATTTATCATTTAACCAATTATTAATCCCCCGGGGATTAAATGTACCACTTTGGTCATCGAAAAAAGAAAGTAAGGTGCTTTACTTCCGGAAATGCATAAAATAATTAACTAGCATGTTGAAATTGTAATAGAATCATATGATTTTTGTTTGTTTGCAAATTTTTCAATGTCTCCAACGTCTTTCGTGATGTAACAACTTTTCAACTTTATTACAAAGTCACCATAGTGTTTAAATTTTCATTAAAATAAAAAAAAGATATTTTTCTTTCACTTTTTAGGTCATACAAATTATTTAGTGAAATTTAGAGTTGAGGAAGATGAGGCAAAAAGAAATAATATCAACGAAATGTTAATCTAATATCTCAAGTGACGTTGCAAATACATAAATAGAAAGCTGTCATGGTTGACATTAAGATGGAGCAAATTTTTTTTATCCGATATTGACATCAATGGAAAAGTGTATTTTTATCTATCTTGAAACATTTACGTATAATAGTAATAGTGGAAGAAAAATTATATGGCGACCTTAACTACTAATAATTATATACTTGTTTAATAATATCCTCTGTATAATTTGTAGTTTAATAGCCAAATGTTGATAACATTATAAAATGAATGGAATAATTGTCATTTAAAACAAAACAAATATTTAAAAAAAAATAAAACAAATAATTTTTTATGCAGCCTAAAAAATAAAGTAAAAAAAAATCGATCTTCTATTGTTTTCCCTTGTTAAGTTTTAATAAGGACGAAACAATTTTATTACCGTAGCCCATGAAATCATCGATTACCAAAAGTAGTAAGACAAAAGTTTATCAAAATAATATAATGAGCATGAAATATATTTTCCTGTCATTGCCTGACTCACCTTAAGATAATTCCTGTCCATTGGAGTAACCAATTTTAAATTCAAAGAATCTCCTGCATTTTTTATCAAGGCAACAACTTCATCATGCGAGGACCATTTGACATCCTTATCGGCTATTGATACGATAAAATCTCCTTCTTTTACTCCACCAAACTTAAACATAAAACATTTCTTTATACCAAAAATTTTCAAATTAGTATATTAATCAGAATTAAAAGTTGTCTCTGCACTTTTTTTCAGGAAAAAATAAAAAAAGAACAGTTTCGTCAAAATAGGCGAATTTTGTTAAAACTGCTGTCAGCTATTGCCATTACATTTAAGATGTTTATTTTTACTGGGAATACAATTTTTTTCCATCTTTTGGGTCGTTATTACTGCTCAAGTGGCCAAAAGTTGGTAATGTATTTAACTGTGTTGCCTCTTGTTAAATTCTATTATCCACCATAGTTTAATTTATAAATATAATGTAATTAATAAATGTTGAAACTGATGTGTCACAAACTTAAATACAAATAAACATTAATTTCACTTTCATTCTTTTTTTTGTGGCATAACATTTAAAATTTTAATAATTCATAAAAACAATTTAAGCTTCTTATATTAGAAAATGCAAACGCCCCATATCGAAATTAAATTTCAATTTTATATTAAAAAGATAAAACAACAATTTTAATCAGTTTTATAAATTAAATTAAAACAAAAAAGTATTATATGTAACCTCTTACCTCTG
The DNA here is from genome assembly GCA_029963845.1 of Rhamnusium bicolor. NCBI lineage: Eukaryota > Metazoa > Arthropoda > Insecta > Coleoptera > Cerambycidae > Rhamnusium > Rhamnusium bicolor. Next base: position 17,403 of record JANEYF010004084.1, read on the forward strand.
CAAGAGAATTTTGTTCAACAATTGCCACAATTACAGGTGCATCTCCTCTTACGGAGAAACCAAAGCCCTCTGTTGTTCGACCACGGTGAAGTTGAACCAGTCGTGGCGCAGTCCAATGTCTTTTTGCAGAAAATATGGCAATTGGTCCTAAACCTCTAAATAAGTCGTTTACGCGATACTGTGCGAAATCCGGCGGTGTTAGTGATAACTGGAATTTTGTTGCAGCTAAAATAAAGGAAACAACAGTTAGTATCTACCAAATAAATGTATAAAATGGAAAAGCTGGATTGTTTTGTAATGTTTGTTTTCGTTAATTTGACTAACAGTTCCGAGTGAATATACATATTTGTTCAGGAACATGTTTTTTAATAAACAATTGTTGCTGTTGCATTGCTGTTTGTTTCTGGAGGGAGGCCGCCTTCCAATTGCTTGAAGTGCGCTCCACCTACTTTGACAACCCTATGATATAAGGTAAGATGAAAGAGTCGTTCTTAAAGATCTGTTGTATAATAGAACAAGGTACATCGAATGTTTTAAATATGCTAAATAAAATAGTTACCTTGAATTTGCGGAGGGTCCAATAAATCGCTAAAATCATCTTCAGTTTCTGTTGCAGTGTATGCATGCAAGGCTGTCTTATGTGCATTACGTAAAACAGCTGCAAGTGCATGTTTTCCCTTTAATTCTCGACACATTCGATGTAGCCTTTGACACTCTTCATGTAAAACAAGAGCCTCTCTTAGATGTGCTCTTCCTGCAAATAATAAATTCAGGATATTTTAAGAGACCATACAAATATTAGTAGTATGTAGTTAATAAGTAAGATAACAAGTTTATATAAACAAGAGGTCATAAATGCTTATTTAAAAAATCATAGATATTATAAGGTAGGTATTAGAAATTTCTAATATTTTGGCGGTATAGCATAACATGTACAGATCGAGCCAACCCGCACGACTAGCGGTATGCGCAGTTTACAGTCGCTCAGTTGTCGCAGCGCAAATGTCAGAAGAGGCTTTTACAGTAAGTTAGGATATTGCCTTGTTCAAGCAGGAGGTCTTTTTGAACATCTAATTTGAATTATTTATTCATTTATTTATTTAAGTATTATTTTATTTTTTCAGTATTGGTATTATTTTTCTTTATTATTTATAAGAATATTAATTTATGTTTTTAGAATTACTTTTTGTTTCGAAAAAAAATCAATATTTGTTTGTGTGCTATTCTGATATTTTTCGTAATTTTAGTGTTTTAGTATATGTGAAGAAACACTGAAATTGTGAAACATTCAGATAATTTTATTAAAGACCTCAATACGTAAAGATTTATTGAGGTTAACAAGCAATACTCTCCACCGCGGCTTTAGCGATACTGATTATACTTTGTCTCGCATGTACCTCTCGGCACGCGCCCTGGCGCAATCGTTAACTTTCGTTTGGACTTCATATTCAGATGGGCAACTATAAACTGTACATACCGCTAGTCGTGTATCTAGTGGGTTGGCTCGATCTGTATAAACAAGCACCACATAAATTAGACAACCCTCAAATCTAAAGCAGGAGCTGTATCGAAAAAACGCAGACATATAACCACTCCCTTTGACCTTAACGTAAAACAAAATTTTTAACTCTTGTATTTTTATCTCAAAACGCTTAATTTTTACGTAAAAAAATAAAACAGCGTGAATAATTAATATTTTTAAAAGCTGTAATCAACAAAGTAGGTTGATAATTTAATAATAATTTCCTACATAATAATTATTTTGCCATTAGAGGTTCTTCAAAACCATGCACCAACTTTATTATTCCTAATCCTAAAAATAACCAAAACTAAAATGAAGACTTTTACCACATCGTTAAATTGTTAAAAAATCAGAATAATCTTCTAACAAAGTTACACTGCACCTTTCTGAATATGTCGGAAGAATTTCTTATATCATTAGTAAAAACCGTGAGTAAATAGTAGGTTCCAAGTCCGTACATATCATATCGTACATAGGTATTCAACATGTACTCCAGTCAGTAGAGATTTTTGTTCTACAAAAGGTGGGGTAGAAACGATTTTGATATACAGTGTGTCCACGTTAAGGACTACCACCCTTGTAAAGACTTTTTTGACCAATTTTGATAAACCTTTTTCTGTTAGGTAGGTATTCAAAAGGTGCATTTAAAGAGTGGGTAACTTTATTTTTGGGCTGTAATCATGGCCAACTACGACCACTTTTATGGGTTCAAATTTCAAACAGTACCATGAGGGATTTTTTTAGAAAAAAAATTGACGCACGAAGTTCGCTAGTAGAGCAGTCAGCAGTCTTAATGCTGACTAGGTACGCGTTGGTCGCTAAATTCTGTCGCGTTGTTTTTAATGTTTTTATGTGTGAACATTTAATTAGTAAATCTCTACTTGTCGTGAAATTAAGTAAAACAGTGTTTTTGGTGTTTACTATTAAATATGAGTGTTGTACAAAATATATTAAAACTAAAAGGTGGACATAAGTTGGGTTATGAAGACCGAGTGAAATTCAAAGGTGGTGGCCGTCCAAAACCTAATATGACGAAAAGCAAACATCTCTTGATAAGAAAAAAGAAGTTCATAGGTATTTTCGAAATTCAATGTACGATTTATCCGAGTAGATTTGCTGATGCGAGGTAAAAAATTCATTTTTTTGTTTCCCATGCCTGTTATTTGGTGATGATCCTGATCCTATATGGTCCAAAATAGGTGTAACTGACCTGAAACATTTAAAAATAAAAGTACAGAAACATTCGCTCGCGTCAAGTCATATGAATAACTGTTGTAGTCTAGTAACACTTGGTACAGTTGATATTAGAATGCAGTTAGATACTGCCTATAGAAAAAGTTTAAAAGCTTATAACGAAAACGTTTCTAAAAATAGATATATTTTAAATAAAATAATAGATAGTTCCAATAAAGTACAAGTAGTTTTTGTGTTTAGATACGTTTTAGACAGTGTTTTTGTGAAAGATTTTGGAAATTTATTCAGCCTCAAGGAACGACATCACAGCATTTGACAGATGTAACTTTAAAAGAGTTAGAATGTCTGAAAATTAATGAATGTCCTGAAAAACTGATAGCACAAAGTTACGATGGAGCATCAGTAATGAGTGGTGTTTTTGGAGGTGCACAAGCCAAAATTAAAAAAAGTTATCCTTCAGCAAATTTTGTTCATTGTTACGCTCATCAACTAAATTTAATTTTACAAAAAGCATCAAGTCAGGATAAAAGCATAACAATTTTTTTTTGCTAATTTACATAGCTTTTCTTCATTCTTCGGAAAATCTACAAAAAGAACAGCCGTGTTAGATAATGTTGTTAAGGTGAGATTACCTAAAACGGCTCCAACACGATGGAATTTTAATACAAAGTGCATAGAGACTGTTTATATCTATCGAACAGAATTATTAGATTGTTTAGAAAAAATCATTGATAATGAATCAGAAAACAACACTCTAAACCAAGCTATTGGTTTAAAGAACTACTTACAAAATGAACATTTTCTTTACTGGTTAAATTTTTTTCATTTAGTTATGCCTCATTGTGAAATATTGTTCAATCAATTACAAAAATGTAAAATCGATGTCATAACAGTAAATAAGTGTATTGGCGTTTTTAATGGTAAAATTGAAGACATCAGAAATAAAATTTTGAATAACTATTTGGAGGAGACATCCATGCAGTCTGCCCAGAGATGTAAAACGGAAGAATCAAAAAGGAGAATTTCATTAGAAGTTTGTGATATAATTACATCTGAGATCATAAACAGATTTGGCTTCAGTAATCATTTAGAAGTGTCTCAGTTATTTCACGCAGATCGATTTAAAGATTATAAAAAAAGCTTTCCTCAAGATATGTTTAAATTAGTTAAAGTGAAGTATCCAGTCATAAATCATTTGAAACTTAAAACTGAATTAGAAGTATTATATAGCCGAGAAGATTTTTCCAATATTGAAGGTGCAGTTGCTTTGTTACAGCTTTTTATTAACAATAATTTGTGCAATACTTTTTCTGAAAGTGTCAAACTGTTAAAAATCTTGTGTACTCTCCCTATGACTACCGTCGAAAGTGAACGTTGTTTCTCCACCTTAAAAAGAATAAAGACATTTTTAAGAAATACCATGGGTCAGGAAAGGTTATCTTCTTTAGCTATGCTTACCATAGAAAGGGCATTATAAATAAGATAAAAGACTTTAATGAAAAAGTAATTGACCACTTTGCATCTCAAAAAGACCGACGGATCGACTTGGAATTTAAATCACTTTAAAAGGTAAGTAATACAGTAAACTTTTCTAATTGACCTCCCTATCTCTTGACCCACGAACCGCCACTGCTGAACTCCATAAAATTATGAGTTAGTCGTTAAATCTTCACTCTTGAATAATGTTAAATTGCAAACATTGTGGGTGCTTAAAGGCATATTGGCTAAATCGAGTGCGAGTAAAAAACCTTCATATAATTTGCTCACTGAAAGTAATAGGTCAATATGTAAAGGTGTGTTTCATTTAAAAAAAAAAGAAATTGTATTTCTAGAAATATCAAAGATACCAAAAAACACACAAAAGAGTTTCATCCAATTTGTCAAGAGATCATCCTAATATGACAAATTAAAATCTACAATTATTGTTCATTTACATTTACGGAACCAACCAAATTTTGAAAAATTGCAAGGGTTTCATTGTGCACCCTATATACAATGTCTTTTATTGTAGTTTGATGTTGTAATTAAGCCAGTTTATTTCTGATGAAATTTGCAAGAAAATCCTCAAGACTACATCTGGATACGTCCTATAGTTTTGAAGATATTCGTCCTCAAAATTACACAAGAAAATTACATTATTAGTTTCATTTGGCCAGCAGTTTATATCAAAATATTTAAAGTATTCAATTCAAATTCAAAACAATTTATTTAGGAGATTTCGGATACAATTGTTCATCTCGGATTACCTGCGCCCGGAGTCAACACAACATCCACGCCACGTTGAATCGTGGTAATTGATGGGTTGGACGGGGGTGAGGTCCGGACAATTAATAACAATTAACTTAAAATTCTAACACCTACTATACTTAAATAATATATTTAGATTTAAAACTAATTATGCTGCAATAGTGCAACTTAAACTATTTAATATCTAATATCTACAACTACAACTTAAAAATAGGGTATATACAATGTTAAAGACAATGTTTTGATGGGATGACGGGAAAATAAATCAACGCAAAAACCCGCTTAAGGCAATTCTGATCTGGAACACGGCCAATGTTTGAATTTAGAAAAAGTGTAATACAATTTTTAGTAAAATTGCATAAATGGGAATGATTTTGAAGAAGAAACAAAAACGTACAAGAGTGAAGAAAAAATTGGGTTAATTTTGAATTTTGACAGGTTGGATTATATTGGTTGCCGAAAAATTGGTAACGTCAACTTATGCTTAATCCTGAATTGGGCACTATGTTCCCTAACTTGTGTTATATTGCGTGTAACTGGATTGTAGGAGAGTTGAGTAGTATAAAATTTTGTCGGTGAAAATATTTAAAATATTGAGATTACTGAAATAATACGAGAAATAAAAATAAAACATTATATTATAGTGTATATTATAGTTATAAAGGTTTACATACCTAATAATCTCCTTTCAGATTCATCTTTAGGTAGTCGAATATCCAATTGAGCTAACACAGCTTCTGCATGTAGATACAACAGCGTATCCTTAGTCGTAGGTGACATTTCGGTGGCTTCTTTGTGTAATACTCCAGAGGCAACCTGGTAATGGGCCATTCCAGTATAGTACTCCCTTTTCACTTGTACTAAGGAATTCCAGCTATAAGGTACATAATCCCGAACTAAATCGTTTGTGATCAATTGATTCACGTGACTGTAACAATCTGCTAAGTGTGACGCTTCTTGGGCTAAATCGAGGCATATGTCGATCGATCGATTGTCTTCTGATTGTAACAGAAGCTTTTCTAGAAGACATTCCCGAGCTTGCGCCTGAAATTTATGAAAGAAAATATGTATTTATTTTAATGGTAAACTGGGAAATAACTTTATTTAATTCACTAGTTATAATAACAAAAACCAGATAGAATGGAAAAACAAATATTGGAATATGATTTTGTTCTAAAAAAATATTTACATTTTTCATGATATACACCGTGATCTAGACATCGGACAATTTCCATGAGACCTGGACCAGACTTTCAACCGGCTTGTCTGAGCTCCCATTGGAGTAGCTGTGCGTGCTCCGCGAGATGTAGAACGTATTCATTCATTATTCAATATACATACGAGTATAAACATTGCAGTGTATAAACGACGAGAGGATATAAATAGATAGTACTATGTCGACAGTATTACGAAGGACGCGAAAAATCAATACGTGTGGATTTATGCTGACGAAACCATGTATTTTGAGAAGCAAAAAATCATTAATGTTATTATGCGTATTTTAAGTGATATTCAAAATACACCTCCCTGTTCATCTGTAGTAAATTGGTGTTGCAAACCAATGTACGAATAGTTGAATAAATAGTGATAAAAGCTGTGAGTAATATTGGTGTTAAAACTGAAAATATTTTATTGTATTAGACGCAGCTGCACATATACTCTGTTCCAAGATAAATATAATAGGGAAATGGACAAAAAATTTTCGATCTTGGAATGGCACCTCGGTAATCAGTCCTGCTCGGTGTATACTTATGATATATAAAAGATGAGTTAAATCTGTGATGTTTTTTATAAGACACGTATTCCCAATTGATTCATTTAACTTGTCTGGCCCACACCTTGCAATCTATACTAATGCCTTGAATACATTACAGGAGATTTCATGAAATGTTAAGACACTCGAGGTATGTATTTTAATTGTTTCATACAATTGATTGATATTTTCTCTTACTCCATCTGGTGGCCCTGCACGCACGGACATTGTCCGGTGTCTAGTAATCATATATGAATGGTGCCAAAAGAAACTTAAATTTTTAATTTATTTTAAACAATATAGAATGAACTTTATTTAGTTTTTATGAAAGTTTACAGAATTAAACTAAATACGCTTACATTTAACATTTTTCTACAGGGCCACTTGATGTAATTTTTTAATTAGTTCAGTATGTTTATTAGGCAATAATTTATAACAACTTTATTTTGCAACATTCACTATGATCAATATGATCAAGATGTATATTATTTTTCGTTTTTTATTAAATACACGAAAATTGAACTACCAGCCATCATACTCTAAAGTATTTGTTAAAATTTCTCCGTAGACTCTAAACCATGCCAATCATTTTAGGGTTTATGAAAACAAATAAAGATTATGCTATTGCAAGATAATAGGAAAAGCATTATCTAAACATTTTCTACGATTCAGGCGTGTTTAGTTGGAACTGCTAAATCAACATTTCTGTGTGAAATAAAGAAAATAATTCAAAAAATACCAAAACTATTAAATGCACTTACCAACATCAGTTGAACAAACATTTCTAGCATTTCAGGTCCCAAATCCATAGATGGTGCGTTTGTAAAATTTTCATGAATGTAGCGGAAGGTCCCGGCTGCCCTTAGAAAACTGTCAACAGCAGCATCTAATCCTTTAGCCGTTAATCTGTCTTGTTTTGCTCCTATTTGTGTATATACAGCCCCCATATTAAATAAAACACATGCTTTTTCAAAAGCTACAGTCCTTTGACATGATGGCACACCTGTAACAATTAAAATGTTATGAGCTTTTTTACTATACATTATATATGTTAATAATGTTGGATGCAAGTTACTGAAGATTTAAAATAAAATATCACATGCAGGCTTGCAAAAATCTTTTCTAAAAGTTAATTTTGGTGGTATACCATGTTACAACGAGATTAGTCCCGGTCCAATTTCTCGGTTGATTCTAGGAACACAATTTTGAAATTTTGGCATATCATTTGTGACATAAAAAACCACATTTTGCACTTATTAAGTAAAAAATATCACTTCCGGTCCAACCGGATTTAGCAACAACTTTTTATTTTTAAATAGCAACCCATGTATATATATATATATATATATATATATATATATATATATATATATATATATATATATATATATATATATATATATATATATATATATATATATATATATTGTTTTTCAGGTTTTCGCGGGTGGTGAATGTTAAATTCGTAAGCAGTTATCTGTTAGAACCTGAAGATGGCAGATGAGATTCTGCCGAAACGTCGTTCAGACAACCACGGTCCCTCTCGGAGCCTATCACCTACGCGGGAGTATACCCGGAAAACGAATTTAATATATATATATATATATATATATATATATATATATATATATATATATATATATATATATATATATATATATATATATATATATATATATATATATATATATATATATATATATATATATATATATATATATATATATGTTTTCAGGTTTTCGCGGGTGGTGAATGTTAAATTCGTTTTCCGGGTATACTCCCGCGTAGGTGATAGGCCCCGAGAGGGACCGTGGTTGTCTGTCAACCACGGTCCCTCTCGGGGCCTATCACCTACGCGGGAGTATACCCGGAAAACGAATTTAACATTCACCACCCGCGAAAACCTGAAAAAACAACATAATATGTCTCTACGGGGAGAAGACATTTCATCAGACAAGAAACTTCGAGAAAATATTATCAAAAAGAAGGAAACTTCTTTGCAATCTCGCATTTCTGCAACGCTGCCTGGATGAAAATATCATTCCGAAATGCATGGAATTGACGTTCCACAGAAAGGATCAACACACAAAAAGAATTCTCCGAAAAACTAGCCTAACCCTGATGAGAAAATCAATCCACGACACTAGACGGACATTAGACAACATCAATACACAGTTACTAGACCAGCATCTTTATTTAAGCAGAACTATCGACCCGACATTATGGACCATTATTGACCAACTTGCACATTTCAGGGAAGAAAGAGATAATGATTTAACTACAGAGAGGTTAAAGAATAAATTTAACCGCCTTCAACTCCAACAAAAGCCCATCAAGAAATCCGAACAATTAGAACCTACAAGAGTAGTTCACAATGTGTCCAGTTACCATCTCAATGAGGCCTCGTTGAATGTATTAGCCAAGGGATTTAACTTCGCCATAGCACCAGCACGTCTACCGGTAGAAGACATAATCTGTGGTGTAGAATCGGCCATTGGCAATTTAGATACAAACATAGCGGAAACTATACGCCAGGACACGTCACGTATATTAAGAACAGCCCGTATACCAAAGAGGAATCTACAACACGAAGAATTAGAAGCACTGAAGACCTTACGACAAAATGAGGACATCATAATCTTACCCGCAGACAAAGGAAACGCAACAGTAGTGATGAACAGCGACGATTATCATACAAAAATAGAAAGTCTACTAGGAGACACTGCATATCAGCTTATTACCACAGATCCTACTACTTACCTGGAGAAGACGACAAAAGCCAAAATCAAAGCCAGTCCAATCGACAAAGAGACACAGAACCAGATCATCCCGCGAGAGAAGTCTTCAAGATGTCCCAAATTTTATGGTCTACCAAAGATTCACAAAGAAGGAGCTCCTCTAAGACCAATTGTTAGCTCGATAGGGTCACCCACACAGCAGTTAGCAAGACACTTAGCCAGACAACTACAACCGTTTGCCGAGGAAGTTAAATCCTACGTGAAAAATGCAGACCATTTCATTGAGTTATTAAGAAATCAGACCGTGCAAGCGGAACATCTTCTAGTGAGCTTCGATGTCATATCCTTGTTCACCAACGTACCCGTAGAGGAGTCACTCGACATTATCAAGCGAAAATATCATCCAGCAGATCATATTCTTAGGCTAACCCAACATTGCCTAAATAATACCTATTTTACATACAATGAGCAACGCTACAGACAAACCGAAGGAGCCCCGATGGGCTCCCCCCTATCTCCAGTTATTGCCAATCTCTTTATGGAGGATTTAGAAACTCGAGCACTACAATCTGCACCATTAAAACCAAGCCTATGGCTAAGGTACGTCGACGACACATTTGTGATTTGGACTCATGGAAGAGAGAATCTCACTAACTTCTTAGAACATCTGAATAGTATACACGACAAAATTAAGTTCACCATGGAGGTAGAGACTGACAGTCAGCTACCATTTCTCGACGTACTGGTCAAGAAGAAGCAGGACGGAAGTCTAGGCCACACAGTTTATAGAAAAGCCACTCACACTGACAGATACCTAAATGCACAGTCACACCACCATCCAGCACAACTAAACTCAGTAGTAAAGACATTAGTCACACGCTCGCAGAGACTAGCAGATGCAGACAACCTCAAAGAAGAAATGTCAACTCTGCACAAAGCGCTGCGAAAGAATGGGTTCACACAACAAAGAATACAGAAGTTGTCAAAACCATCTCGGCCGAGAAATCAAGAGGACTCCGAACAACCCGTAGCAAAAGCCTATCTGCCATATATAAAAGGAACAACGGATAAAATAAGCAAACTTCTACGTAAACATAAAATAGAAACAACTTTTAAGACCGACAAGAAAATCAGTACCATTCTTCGAAATCCAAAGACCAAAATTGCTCTAGAAAGTCAAGGGGTATATGAAATACCTTGCCAAGATTGCAACAAATCATACATAGGACAGACCAACAGAAAAATAAGTGCAAGACGCGAAGAACACATAAACGCTGTTAGAAAAGATGAGAGAACATCATCTTTAGCTCAACATGTCAAAACTACAGGACATAGGATTGATTTCGACAAAACAAAAACACTAGCCAATATCGAGCATTACAAGTCAAGAATCATCAGGGAGGCCATAGAAATAGAGAAAAGACCACACAATCTAAATACACGAGATGACACCCAAAGACTACCTACCACATGGAAACCTGCTCTAATATTACATGCTACTATCCATATATATATATATATATATATATATATATATATATATATATATATATATATATATATATATATATATATATATATATATATATATATATATTTGCACATTTAGATTCCACTTGAAATTCTCGTTACAACGATGCATCACAAGTAGGTAATTGTTTTCAAAATGGCGTCATAAATTCGAAAAAGTGAAAAAGCAACGGCAAGACTGGTTTCAAAAAATTTACCCAGTAGGCCACGAATCTGATGTATCACCTTCATTTTTATTGTCGCATTTCAATAAAAGTTTATTTCGTGCAAAGCGAACATCACTCATGGAGACAACCATAGAAACATACCTGATGCTGCAAAATGGCTACACATCTTCTCCAGTTTGTGATTAGCAAGGTAGTTCATCCAGCTAGTTAAGAGGGTAAGTTTTACATACATTGTTATAAATTGTAACAGTTTATTGTTTCTCGTTTCTCTGGCACCGAATAAAACTAATAAACTAAATTGCTGGTGTTTAAGACTATTTTGTTTTAGTTTTTTATTTCCCACATGTTTTTAACTTTGGAATAAAAGGGTTTTAAAATAAATTATCAAGAGAAACAAATTATTGTCAAAGCTTGTATTATCAATAAAGTACGCGAGTAAATAGTACATTCCAGGTCCGCACTAGCTAGTTGGAGTAGTTGGCTAGGGCACGCAATGGCAAGTGTGATTAGATAATTTCTCCATCGTCCTGCCACCAGCATTGGCAATGTCAGTGTAAATAGTTGTGTGTCCGCGATTTTTCAGCTCAGGGGGTTGTCTAATTTCATTGGTGTTTATATTTAAGTACATATTGTATCGTCCATAGGTATACAACATGGTGAAAAGTAAATATTTTTGTAGAAACTTCACCGTGGCGCTCGATTTCACCATACGAGTCGTTAGAATGGCTGCAGTAACCGCTTGTGGCAATCTCCGCTTCCCGCAGTTAACTCCCAAAACGGTGCTTGTTACTTTTTGTTTTAAGAAAAATATGGAACGCCGACTTGGAGAACAGTAAGGGACGTGTGCTACTCTATGTAACCGACGCAGCTTCCTATAGAAATGCATTTGCAGTGTGCTAAAGAAACACATGTCATTAACAAGGAACCAATAAATCAAATGTTTTCATAGCAGAGGCGTAACTAGCAATTAAAGCACCTGTGGCCAGCCAACAAAAATCTATTCGATCTTTTAAAGAATTTTTTCAAAACTTTTTTTGCAACAAACCTTTTTTGTTTTTCGTCCAAAGGGGCTGAGGCATTTACACAGGATAGTAGGCCGCTAAAGCCGAATGCGGTTTGAGGGGTATTTTTTCATTTAACTTTTCGATATCTACTTTTTGGTTTTGTCAGTTTATACTTCACATATTTAACATCTATTCGATTTTTTAAAGAATTTATTGTATGTGTAATGTATTTTGAGCAACAGGCATCAAAAGTTAACTCCTGAACGTCTAGAACAGATGTTGGTAATTTACTGGACCTCTAGAATTAGTGTTGTGTGTCCAGTGAAATATTTATCGCTCCTGTTATTTTGGATACAACAAAATCGCAAGTTAAAAGGTAACATTTATCATATCTTTATATACGTATGTCAAAGCGGTGTCCTGGGTCAGCCCCTGGTTTTTATGTCATATACTATTTACTCGCGGACATTAATTATCAATATCAAAGCGGCAGAATTTCATAAACGACCCACCGTCTTAAAGATGATGAAAGTACATTAACAATGGGGTAGTACTTGACGACTTGAATTTTCAAGGTGATAGACGTCGCGACGTCTTTATTGAACCCACAGGAAAACAATAATTTTCAAACGATTCCACTTAATTTCTTTGCATCCGTTGATGTATTGCAATAAAATAATATATATAGCTGCCGCAACATAAAGGTTTCCAATCTAAAATTTTAAATACATTTTTTCCCACTTTGGCTGCTGGATATATATGTTTAGTTGAACGAACGGTTATGTGGAGGGAAGTAATTAATTGTCTATCTTTAGATTTTATTCGTTACAGAAGAGAGAAGAGATACATGTTCCCTTTCAAGTCACAAATGACTTGGAAAACTTTATTTGCGGTAGCTGTACTTAGAAAATAATCGTTTGATTTTTCGACAACGTAAAAACGCAACTGACTACATTTGTCTGACTTACCACTGATTAATTAATAAAGCAATAATTTAACTAACACTGATGTAGTTTTCCACAAAACACCAAAACACTATACACTGCACTGTGCACTGCAGTGTATAGTGTTCTGGTGTTTTGTGGAAAACTACGTTAATGTTATCTGCACATCAAAGATTCCAACCCACTCCAGGACGATAATTTAACTATAAATTAAATATCTTACCAGTTAATGAATCGAACCATTCAAAATATATTCCCAACGATCTGTCCGGTGGAAAAAATCTTCTCTCAACAAAATACAGTTGATTGTAATACCTAAACAATAAGGCGATTCCAGTGCTGTCTCTTAACGGTGTTCTCATGGCTTGTCTGGTGTCCATAAAATCTGATATCGCATCTTCATACTTATTGGCATCTTCACTATAGTGCTCTAGTATGAAATCTTTAAAAGGGTCTCGAAAATCTATCTCTTTTGTTTCTTTCAAACCTAACGGGATCATTGGCATTACAGCATCAGTACTAGAAATCAGAAAATATGTTAAAAGTTTCTTAAATCAATTTCAGTTTATAGTATATGAAATGTAAAATTATTTGGAGATAGGAATTTGACACCAAAAGGTACTGTTTCTATATTGTTATTGAAGTTCGTTTTTTTAATAATTTATTAAACGTCGGTCTATTTTTGCTACCAAGGCCAGTTACGGACGCCATGAGATATGCTCATCGATGCTTATGTAAGCACTGGCAACCCTTACCTGGAAGTTTTGTTGCCAAACCCCTACTTTGTTGTAGAGTAGAGATATTTAACGTGCTCGCATCGTAAATACACGAAACCCACAGTTTTACATCCCTTTCGAAAGATGCTGACGCGAGCAGGTCTGCTTATCTCAATTACATGGACCGATACAGTTTTGAACCTGGGCGGAAGTATACGCCACTATACTGCACCGTGCACACCATTAAGCCGAAATGTTTACGTTTCTAAAAATTTATTTTCTTCTCCAGGCGAAGAAACTCAGTTCAGCAATATTACTTCTACTACAATAACAATACATTATATTTGCAGTGACTATCATTAAGCTTAAATACCTAATTAAATTTGGTTAAAAAGTTATCCAATTTTATTAATGAAATTGATACCTTGTAATTCGCACTTTACTGTAATGACAGAAAAATAAGGAAAGACAAACTATATTAACAATACAACTGTGATGTATTTATTCTCTACCCAAGAGAAGAAGTGTCACTTTGACACCGTAGAGGTCAACGGTACTTACGAATGCCGTCAGTCTCGGGCGTCAGTTTATGTTTATAATGCACCAATACACTGGAAGCTATAGCGAAGACACGGAAATGTGCTGGAGTCTAAAAGAATTTACGACGCCATAAAAACACAGCAAACATAACACTTATTTTATTATACGATAGACACAATGCGCGGCTGACTGATTCTGTTCTGATTAATTACTTCATGTTTTACAGCGCAACATTTGTTATACATAGTACTGCTCGGTATTTGTTACAAACAATAAGTTTACTTAAAAACTATCTACTGGGTAATTTACAAAATTAAATGATAATACTTTTTGCAAAATAACCGGTCAAAAAGACAAATTCAAGATTCACTAATTAACTCTTGATTAGTTAAATAATTTAATTATTGGTAACTGTAATAAACGGAAAATATATATTCGTATGGTTTTGAAACTTAACTAACATGGGAAACTAATATATTTACCTATACACAGGATGTACTATATCAAAAGTACCTAACTAAACATCACAATTAATTATCATATACGGAAATTAACTATTTATTTAAGATTCGTATGGTTTCTAATTAATTATTACTTATTATTATCGACGCTACTATTTACAGAGTGTACTAACGCTGGAGTTACTGAATGAAAAAACTCTTGGTTACACGATCCACTGTCAAAAAATTTGTTTATATTGAAGGTGTGGCTTAAGGTTATTTTATTACTTTTAAAATTGTTAATGACAATATATGGGAATTAGGTTTTGTATGGTCAGGTGTACAGTAATTGCAATAAAGGCGCATAGAAGTATCTCTGCCAAAGCGTTTGGGCAACATCAAACAGAAAAACCATCATTGTCGTTTCAAAGATACTAATACATCACTGCTAATTAAAACAGACATGGCAAAACACATATGGAAATACTAAAAAGAATTCAGGAGGTTTACTAATAGCACAAACATAGATATTGGTTTGCTACTACTTATAAAGTGATCTCAATAAACAGCAATATACAGCTCCACAAATCTAGCTTTGTTAATGAAATGAGCAAATTTCAAGAGAAAGATAAAGATACCTAGTTATTTGCAGAATTGGGTAAGTAAAAAGCAGTGATTTGTAATAAATAGAGTTGGCAAGTCGTGCGGCTATTCAGTGGTGCAACAGCAGGTAGATGGAGATCTGGTGTGGCTGGCGGACAAATCGAAGTGATCCGCGAGACTAGTCCATTGTCGTAGTGTTTATACGTTAATTTATTCCTCTCTGTTGAATTTTATGTTGTTGTATTGTTAATAATTTTATTTATTGTATTTTATTGTTGATATTAATTTAATAATAAAATGCCAGACGTGCGCAAGGGTAAAAAACGGCCATATGGTGAGAAAGTGAATAGATTTATCAGTGAATTCCCGGATTTATTCTATAATGGTGCTACAATAATTTGTAAGGTGTGCGAGACTGACCTTATGTGCTGGCATAAATATGATTGTAGACGCCACGTAAAGAGTGTGTAGCATAAAACTAAAAAAAATTGCGTGCCTTCAAAAACACAGTTTATATTCGATTTGCTGTTAATGCTGATTGCCTGTGAAGTTCCGCTGCACATACTCGATACACAACCATTTTGGGAGTTCTGGAATAAATACAATCCCCAGGTGACGTTACCAAGTCGCGCAACGTTGCGTAACTATGTACCAACTGTACGAGAAACTATCGGAATATCTCTAACCGCTCGGATTAACAGGTATACATATACACATACAGAAACGATAAAATATGGAAAAGTGGATACAAGCGGTTAAAAGCAGTTAAATACAGGAATGATTCTTACCACTGTTGCTTGCGGAGCACACTGGAGTTGTCGCGTGTTGAACTGTAGCTGGCGGATCGAAGAAGTGAATGTTTCAGCCGGTGAGAGTAATTTTGTTTCTAATGGGTTGCCGAGGAAGTCACATGACTCCTGCGTGAGGGACGGAATTTCGACTGATGTGGAGGGGCACACATTCTCTAAGCAAACTTAGCGAAATACATTTAAACAAATTCCCTGCGTTATTTGATATAAATGTTTATCAAATATATTGATACTGGGATCCGCTTTATCATAATTTATAACTGTTTCCAAAGAGAAAATAATTAAAGCGGTCATGGATTAATATTTGAACTAAATTACTTAATATTTCATATTGTAGATTATTTATAAATAATGGAAATATATCTACTAATAATAAAAGATCACGTTTACTTCGTTTTATGCGGTACTCAATATATATAAAAAAAAAATATGATAATAAAATAAGTTAAGATTACCCTGAAAAAGAAACCGGTTTGAAACAATTTAGAAATAATTGTTTAAAAACAAACATTAAATACAAATCATTGTATACAGAGTGTACCAAAGTGAAGAACGGTCCAGATTGCATATTAAAATAATGGCAAATTAATAGTAGAAAAATCACTTCGTTACAATATTGACAATAACTAGCAATAATGAAAATATCATATTTATTGTCTGTCACAAGTATGAAAAAAGTAAATATTAAGACGTAAACATAAATAATAGGTCCTGGATTGAAAAAAAATAAGCAAATAACTATATGATGTAGGTAGAAAAAGTAACAGTATGTAATGTTTTTGGCTGAATTTCGACTCATGAATCATGGGTCCATCTGGTCGATTTATTAGTTTACCACATGTATTTCATTGATTTCACTGTGTTTCTTTGCCTACATTCAAATTTATATCATTCCACTTAATTTTTCTTGCCCTAAAATGGGTTTTAGAGTCTCATTATTCTGTTCTATTTCTCTTGCCCATCATTTCATTTTCAATCACTGACCTTGAACTATGTCCTTCATAACATACAAAATTACAAAAAAATTAGCTTCTTTATTCGTTAATATACCATTATATAAGTTGTTTAACACTTTAATTAACATTGAACATAACTTAGAACTAAGGTGAAGGATACGTTTGACTTATAATTAGAGTTGGCAAAATGCGCCGCAGGACATAGGCGTACGCATCATATTAATTGTAATAAAATAAATTAACTAGTAATAAAAGCAATAAACTGTTAGAATTTATAACAATATATGCACAACTTACCCTCTTAACTAGCTTGGCTATCACAAACTGGAAAAGATCTCTAAAAACTTTGCAACATCGTGTATGTTTCTATGGGTTTCTCCGAGAGTAATGTTCGATGTGGGGAAAAAATAAGCTTATATTTTGAGAACGACCGTTCGACATCTATATAATGTAATACAAGCATACTTTAAATAATCTTTGAACTCACTTAACGGATCTGCAGATGCACCATCAGTACCATCACAAATTTATTTTAATCTGGTAAAACCGGTGTTTTTCTTTAACACATGTGCGAACTTTTCTCCAACGGGCTCATTTTTTGCGTCACCTATAGAATGTAGCAGTCGATTTACTTCGTCCACTATTTGCAGTGACTCTGCTAACAACAACGCACTGTTTTGTAAGTTTTGTATGGCGTCATGTAATCCTTTATAGTTCTTATGAATAGTTTTTAAAGCTGTTTCAACAGAAACATCTTCGAATTTTGTCTGGCTCTCCTTAATAGCATCAGGCCTGTCTCGCATACCTTACAAATTATTATAGCACCATTGTAGAATAAATCCGAGAATTCATTAATAAATTTATTCACTTTGTCAGCGTATGGTCGTTTTTTACCCTTGGGCCGGTCTGACACTTTATTATTAAATTAATATCAAGAATAAAATGCAAATAAAATTATCAACAATACAACGGAGAGGAATAAATTACGTTGAACACACCACGAGGGTTAACACTAGACTAATATCAAATGTTAGTCTTTGCTAAAATAGTAAACAAGTCTCGCTTATGTATTTGGGAATTTCTCTACCTGGCACCACCCATGACTTGAGGACCGATTTGCCAACTCTACTTATAATTAGTGGCAACGAATCGACTAGAACATTCCGACCTGCACTTCAGCACGTCCAACGTTCTGGTAGTGATATCGGGCACTCCTCTTACTATTGGTGGGATAAATTGAAATTGATCAATGAGATAACTACGGGTGCCGAAATATATACCATAATGTTTAAAAGTTGATCACATATCACATTAATACCCCTCTCGCACATAAGGGATGCAGATGGTTATATTATTTTTGTTTACAATTTTTCTTGTCAATAATGAACATTCTCTGCTATGTTTTATGGTTGCACAGTTAAATAAATTTCTATGCTGTCCCAGTGAGAAACAATTTCAATCAGCGGTATATTTTTACAATATTCATAACAGATGCACTCACATAAAACCACATTTATACGAGAACAGTTATCTGGTTATGGATCCGAAAACAGGTAGCTTTAAACTTCAGAATCTGAATAAGATGTAGGCCATATAAAGTAATGAATTAATTTTATGAACGTACTTATTAGCATATAGGTAGTAATTAGAGCAATCTGGTGGACTGGATTCTTAAAATGTTCTTAAATACATATAAAATATAAAAATTTTATATTTATAATTTTTATCCGCTTACCAAATAACGGAAGTAACCTTCTTAAATGTACAGTACTAAATATCATTAAAGATTCCATGTTAACAGTGACAAAGGATTCTGAAAGCAGGTTTAACATAATTAAAAATTAAAACTAACCTTGATTATCTCTTGAAATATCTTAAAATTAAGACATTAGGCAAAGAATACGAATACATAATTTGGCTTGGAAGTCATCGTTAACTATTTTGGACGTTTGGACGTCATCTTTAAAAAAGGTGGATATGCTACCAATAAAAATAATTGTGTGCAAAAGACTATGAAACAAGCTGAAAATTTATATTCACACTTTTTGGTTGTTTTAAACGATTTTAGCACTGTTACTGGTATGGTAATTTAATTAAAATTACATGAACTAAAGCTGTTATAATAATTTGCATATTTTGTATATTCCCTCACTGTTGACTATTTCTTGATTGTGTAACGACACTATTTTCTATTTTATTATTAAGGCATTTCGACAATTTTTATTCGCCTTCAAAATAGAGAGTAAATAAAAGATGCTATTATTAAAATTTTTCAGCCTTTATACAATTTCAAACACCTGTAACTGTTTAATGTGTATGGCAACAAAATTTAACGTGTTCCTTCATAGTAAAAATAACCTTGAGTGTGCCCACGTAAATTCTTATTCTTTGTATAATGCTAATTAGCTATCAAAATTTAGTTAGGAGGCATATTACTGAAATAGGAATTGAATTGAAGTCGGCTAAGAAAATACTTGCTTGTGACACTGTGACAATTTTTCATTAGAAAAAATTTAATAAAATTTAACTAAACCAGACATTTTTTAAAACTGTGGTCACATTTTGATCTGAACATAAAACGTCCTGTATACATATACATATATTCATTCTATTACTGAAAAGCAACGGCTTGGTCTAAAGTAGGGATGGCGATCTTGATTCCATCTTTTAGAAAACAATCTTTTCTGGATGAAAATATCGATTTTTGAATCGATGTTTACATTAATATTTAATCGGGAATCGATCTTTTCTATTCGAAATCGATTGCTTTTGGAAGTGGTTGGATAAAGAAAATTTTCATCAGAAATACATTACAGATAACAGATAAATTATTACGTTTCGAAGTATTTTGTTAGGGTTTTTATTATTTTCCTGTTTTTGCAGAATGCACTTTTCACATCAGTGTTTTTAATTTGTGGTAACAACAGTATTGTCCAATGACCATTCTTTTGTTGTTGACTGTACCTACACCTAGTGATTCTGTAGTTGATCTGTTTATATAAAAGATCGATTTTTTACGGATTGATATTTTACAAACCGATTTTTACTTGAATCGATTTCTAGGGTTCCAATCTGAATCGATCCCCATAATCGATCTTTTTACAAAAGATCGCCATCACTGGTCTAGTGGCCATGATTTATTGTAAGCACTTGAGTATCAAATTCAAATAAAGAAAATGTGTGACTTGTACTAATCTAATACTTTTGTAAGGTAAATTTAATCAAAAAAAACAATAAAGAAACTAAACATTTTGCTTATTACATTTGGTTATATAAATTGTTTATACAGGGAATATAAATTTTTAAAATTCCATGGCCACTCCCACTGCCCATAGTATTTACGAAGTTTAAGAAAAATGTCGTAATGAAATCTGTTAAGAGTTTCACTCATATATCTAAAAATTAATTTGTTTGTATATACCGTGTGTCCCAAATTCGATGCTCACCATTGGGATTTCGAAAACGGTAAGAGGTACACAAGGTCGGTTAAATGGAATAAGTTTTAGCAAATTTTATGCTGATTCCAAATCCGTTAAGAAATCACGGCTAACTGAAACCGTTTTTGGGATTTTCCAAAAAAAACGAAAATTTTGTGATTTCTCTTTTTGGCTATAGCCAAGTAATCCTTGGTCAGACAGGTTTTAGACTATTATATTATTAAGACACTTTTTGTAGACTAATATTTTGGTGTAGAAACGAATGTTCGATACTATTTTGTTTTCGAGATATCCGGGTAACTTTTGTTTTTCTTATAGCACCCATATTGGATTTTTCGTTTTTCAGATAGCGCTTGAAAAGGGTTTCAAATGATGTATTACATGCCGAGGAAAAATTGGTTTTCAAGGGACTAATTTGAGAAAAGTTATCCTTACTTAACGAAACAAAATAGTAAGCCATGGAAGATCAAAAAGTTTTTGTAAAGCCAGAGACAAGGAAGTTGCTTATTCAGACGGCTACTAATTATTTATCTATGTACTTAAAATCTACTGTAAATTGCTTTATTAGTACAATTTTCTAAAAATATCAGTTTTTAGACGATCATTAAGGTTTTATTTGTTATAAAAGTGTTAATAAAGTGTTCAAAAGTTGAACAGAGAAATCCTCTTTATCAAGGGCATTCTTGCATGCAAAGTAGTTAGTAATTAGTAAAACTTGAAAAAATGCTTTTTTAAAAACGACCAAATTCACACATATGTTTCAGTTAAATTTAGTAGGCTGCGGTTTAAAACAAATAATAAGCATTACTGCTAGTTGACAGTTGTTCACTAAATAGTAGTGGCATTATTTTAAAGTGTTAAAGAATACTTATTATTACTGTTCAAGAGTGTGATTATTGCAAAATGGCGCACAAATTCTCAAATGTAGAAATAATGCAACCACATAGAACAGTTTTTGGAAGAATTGTAAGCAATTTGTTAAATTACGGGAGTTTTGATAATAAAAGAGACCGGTATGATATTGATAATGTTTACCTCACAAATAATATTCTCGAAGCTGTTAACATTAATCCCCGCATATCAGTGCGACAAATTGCAGGCGAAACAATGCTCCTAAGACAACTGTACACACGATATTAAATCGAAGGAAATATGATCCATACAAATCTATGATTGTCCAAGCTTTAAACAATAATGATTTTGGTAGAAGACTTGAATCTTGTCATTGGTTTAATCAGAATAACATCCTGATTTCTTTTCAATCGAGAATTATATGGACCAATGAAAGTCGTTTTACAAATTGTGGAGTTTTTAACAAGCACAATTATCACCATTGGGCCACAAAAAATCCACGTGTAACTACGCGAAGAAGATTTCAAACTAGGTTTGGATTCAATGTTTGGTGCGGCATGTTAGGTATTATCTTTTCTCTTTCTATTGTACTCCTATGATCTGCATATAACCCTTTCCTCAATTATTATTTTCAGATCGCCATTTAATTGGTCCATTGATTTTTCACAACAATTTAATGGGAGCAGTCTATCGTGAACTTCTAGAAAATCAAGTTTTACCGGAGATAAGACAGCTTTTTACAGAACACGAAATAAACGAGTTGTGATTCCAACACATAATACTAATAATGTTAGACGGATATTGCAGGAAAATTTTGGTAACCCCATAATTTCAAGTAGAGGACCAGTATTGTGGCTTCCCCTCTCGTCTGATATAACCCCTCCTGATTTTTATTTGTGAGGTAAGGTGATAAATTAATTGTACGATTTTGAAAGCCCGAAAACCATCGATATTTTGTAAGACAGAATTAGGAACGTTTTCGGCACAATAAATGCCAATACTCTCAGAAGAATTATCAGCTAGTTCAGTTGGCGTAGATGCCAAAAATGTATCAGCTAAGTGGAGGTCATATTTTACAGTTTTATTAAATCTTCTTCTTTACTATCATTTCTTCTATTATGTATTTGCTGTTATTAAAAAATTTTCTCCATAAAGATTATGTTCAATATTTTAACAGAAAATTAAAATTATATAAACATGTCAGACTGGTAACCTTAATATTACTGTTATTTTTTATAATGGCTGGTATTAGGTATATCCATGAAATTAAAATAAGTTTATGATTTTCCATGTCCTATACTATTTTGTTTTGTTAAGCAGTGGATAACTTTTCATAAATTAGTCTCTTGAAAAACAATTTTTTCTCTGCATGTGATAGATCAATTGAAACCTCTTTTTTAAGCGCAAACTGGAAAACGAAAAATCTAACATGGCTGCCATAAGAAAAACAAAAGTTGCCTTGGATATCTCGAAAACAAAAGAATATCGAACATTCGTTTCTACACAAAATATTAGTCTATAAAAAGTGTCCTAATAATGTAAAAGTCTAAAATCTGTCTGACCAAGGATTACTTGGCTACAGCCAAAAAGAAGAATCACAAAATTTTCGTTTTTTTTAGAAAATCCCCAAAACCGTTTCAGTTAGCCGTGATCTCTTAACGGATTTGGAATCAGCATATAATTTGCTAAAACTGATCCCATTTAACCGACCTTGTATAGCTCTTATGGTTTCCGAGATCGCAATGGTGAACATCGAATTTGGGACACACGGTATGTATGTTTTTTTGTATGTCAATTGACTGTATATTTTAAGACGATAACTTTTGTTAAACTTATGGCCAATTTCTTTACATCTAGTTTTGGATAAACTTGTCTAATAGTTAACACAAAGTTATGTCAATTTTTGTTTCCTTCAGTGTCAGTTTATTTATTGGATGAAATAGGTTAAAATTTGTTTGTTACTTCAATTAGGAACCGTTTTTTATTCTAACGGTAATTTTAACCTTACAGTAAAAGAAATAGTTGAATAATTTATTGATGACGGAACGCAAAATAAATGAAAGGATGTATATAATTTTTATCCTTTAGATAATTTTATTTGTCAGACAGGTATTAAAGGCTATCCAAGTCTAAAGTAATCACTAATCAGCCATTATCATTTTAATTTCAAGTTTGTCAGATATGTCAAACATCATGGCAAAGTTCTCTAAATTGAATTTTAATAATGTGTGGTATAACGTAAATTACACAACTTCCTAGCTATAATAGCTGTATTCAGTTTTTGAGGAAAGATTTTATCATTATTTTTTTTACATACAGAAATACAGCGATACACAAATTTTAAGGAGTATGTATCCTTGAATGAATTAACATTTCTAATTGAAAGAATGTGAGTACATTAAGTAAAAATCTCTAAACATCTAAAAGAAATCATTTGGTTGGTTATGTTTACAATCATCGCAGATTATTGTACAAGAACAGTCTTAATGATGATGTGCTTCCTAGAATACTCGCTTCCTTAATGCACACGCCATTAATCATAGTATTTTTCTACCATCAAAAGCAAATAAAAACTATTATAAAGAAGAATACTAACACCAACTGTTTCCTTATTGTGTGCTCATTCTAATCTTTATACATACACACCTGAAAACGTGCATTACATTTCGTAAATGTACATTATTTCGCGATTCAATAACCCCGCTAAAATGATGAAATTTAGCAATGTTACATATTATATTATTATGAAAAATCTTATTGCACCAAATAAAGTGTGACAATAAATATTTACGTCGTTACAGTGAAATGTTTTCGTTTTATTTTGACTTTGAATATATCCGAGATCTGTACAATTTTACGATACGGAACTGACAAATTTTTATACTTTAAACACCCGTTGGATTTAGGATAGTAATTCTCAATAGCAGCTTTCCGTATTTAGTGATGGTGCTCCGATTTATTGCGCAGAGACGTGTGAGTAATAATAAAAAAAATAATTTTATCAATTAGAAACTGGTAAAATTGCATTGTAATGATTTTGACAAACTTTTCTTCAAATAATAGTTACAGTAAAACTTCTATAACTTTAACTTCTATTTCTCAAAATTTTCTGTAACTTGAATATGTTTCTATACCCTTGATATACCGGGTGTCCACATAGTGCGAATATGTTTCAAAACTCTGTAACTATTACAGATGAAAAAAAATTAACACAAAAGTTCCTTCCATTGTATACTCTAAACATATTTTCAGTTATACAGGGTGTTTTGTTTTTGCTCCGGTAGTATTCAACTTTGTTGTTAAATAAAACGCTCTATATACTATTGCATATTTGGTTAGTGAACGTCAAGACCTTTCCAATGAACCACCATAACATGTATTTCCTTTGTGTAGTTCAGTGGTCGGCAAACTCATTAGTCAAAAGAGCCAAATATCAACAGTACAACGATAGAGATTTCTTTTGAGAGCCAAATTTCTTAAACTTAAACTGTATAGGTAGGTATACTGTTTATTAACTTAATAAAATTTAAAGTTTTAAGCCTTAATTAAACTATAGGTACACTGAATAAAAGTTGATATCATACTTAATTTTTATTGATAAAAATGTTACTTAATATTTATTGATAAAAATTAAAATCAGCTTAATTAGGAACACTTAATGTGAACAATGGCCCTGCATCTCCTTAGAAAGTTTGGGTAAGTCAGGTTTGTATGACGTTGTTTTTAATTTTAGGCATGATTCCACGTTCTCATCAATAAGCCGACTTCTTAGGTTACTCTTAATAAGGTTCATGTGAAAACGATTGTTCACATGAATAAGTAGACCCAAAAAAGAGAAAGAACACCAAATGCTAGTTTCTTCAACTGATCATATGAGTGCGGAATACTATTCCAGGTGTTAAAAATCATCATGTCTTCTTTCTCCAGGTCTTTCAAAGCAGACCACTTGTGCTGTACACAAAGTTCACATTTGTTTTTCTCCAATATTTCCATATCAGCACAAAGACGTTCAAATTTAGAACTCCATAATTCTTTGTTTTTTAAATCCAGCAATTGCATTTCAAAGTTGCTAATGTCAATATTAAAGGGTGAAAAATTTAATTATGTTACAATAGCATTAAGAGGTTTTTTAACAAAAGCTAACGTCGGTTTGCTGTTTCTGAATTCCTCAAACCTGTTGAGGAAAGCGTCCCTCATATTTAAAATTGTTGTTTTGAAATAACTAATGTCAATATCAGAATTATTTTCTTGGCGATGTTTTAGCAGGCTTGGAAAGTGAATTAAAGTTTCTCTTTCAAAATCTTGAGCAAAAAGGGATAATTTATTTTCGAATAATATAACTTCTTCTAACATCGAAAAAATTGTGTTTCCTTTCCCTTGTAGTTTACGATTAAGCTTATTTAGATGAGACGTAACGTCTCTACCATGAAATAAAATTTTTGGATCCACTTATCGTCCGTTAGTTCTGGATAGTGAACACCCTTCTCAAGGAGAAATGCTTTAATTTCTGTTAATAAGGAAGCGAACCATTTTAAAACGTTTCCTCTTGATAACCAACGTACCTTGTTATGCAGCAGAAGATCTGCGTACTCACTCTCCATTTCAACTAAAAATTCTTTAAATTGGCGATGGTTAAGAGCTTTAGCTATAATGGAGTTGATAATCTTAATCACCAATTGCAAATTTCTTCTGGAAATGTCTGCGCACAAAGTGCTTCTTGATGAATGATGCAATGGTAAGCAAGTATCTCGTGGTTAATTTTTTCCTTCAAAATAGCAACAAATCCTTTTCTTACGCCGGTCATACTTTTCGCTCCGTCTGTTGAAATTGATACAATTTTATCGAGGGAATATGATGTTTTTCCATGTACTCAATTACAGCATTTGTAATGTCCTCTCCACGTGTTTGACCTTTGAGTGGCAATAATCCTAAAAGTTCTTCTTTAGGACCTGCAGATGAAATAAATCGTACAATTGCTATTGATAAAGCTGAAACTAATTTAAGATCTTCGACTTGCTGGTTGGTTATATTCGAAGACATTTTGACTGTTCTATCTTTCACTGTTTTAGCAGACAATGGTAACTCTTTAATTTTTTTTTAGAATCTCTACTTTGTTCTTAAAATCCCGAAATAGCTCTTCGGATGCATTTATAAAA
This sequence comes from Rhamnusium bicolor, assembly GCA_029963845.1. NCBI lineage: Eukaryota > Metazoa > Arthropoda > Insecta > Coleoptera > Cerambycidae > Rhamnusium > Rhamnusium bicolor. The sequence continues at coordinate 44,011 of JANEYF010004084.1, forward strand.
CAATTTTTTATGTATTCGCCGTCTGTGTATGGTTTTCCTCTCTTAGCAATCTCTTGACTAACCACAAAACTTGCAATATTAACATTGTTGGAAGAGTGCATCCAGTAATTACCTAAATACAGAACTTGATTTTTTTTTACTCTTCTGAAGTTCCTCAACTGCTTTCTTCCTTGCATCACCGACAGGATATTTAGTGCTAAATGACGCGTGTTTAGTTGTAAAGTGTCTCTCCAAATTTGACTTCTTGTTATGCGCCAATTTTTCCTGATAAATAAGACAGGCCGGAAGGCTATTTGAGTTTTGAATAAACGCGAAAGTCTCGGTCCATTCAACTTTAAATTCACGGTTCTCGTCTTCCGTTTTTCTTTGCTTCTTCTTTGTAGCCATGTCCAATAGGTAGTACCTAAGAAAACATTTCATTTTATAATAATAAAGCCACCAACACAAAATAATTACAATTTTTAAATTGACGACAAAATTACCTGTAGGATTTGTAGCTGGTTGGAAAAATACAGGTAACTTTATGCTTCGAGTAAGTACTTTTGTCACCCGCGGGCGATTTGCGGACACGATGAGCACTGACCACTGTACACAATGAGACTGACTGAACTGACTGAAGTCACCATAGAAAATAATATTTTATCTATGGAAGCCACTGAAGTGATTGCGTACCCCGCGGCCCGTCTGCGCCACGTCTCTCGACACCCCCACGCATGCCTGCGCGCCCGCTCGTGATAATTTGTGGCAGAGCCGCACTCAAGGGGCCAAAGAGCCGCGAGTTGCCGACCACTGGTGTAGTTTGCCGACCACTGGTGTAGTTCAATAGTTCTATATATAAGTAAGTAGCGTTAAATATTTAATCGGATCGGAATAAATCTCTAGTATGGCGAATATCAACGAATTGTTTGGAGCAGATTTGCCGAAGGATCCTGTTTTTACCAATCGGAATTCAACAAACTTGGTCTTCAAGGTGGGAATTTTGGTCACGCTTCTACGATAATATTAGGTACATTTATCAACGTGCTGCTTTTACACTGTTTGGATTGATTTCTGATTCAAGCGTTAGTTCCTATTTTAGAGCATAGGAATACCACTTCTCTGTATCAGCAGGATGATAGAGCCTGGATAGATATAAGTTTATTTTAGGTATCAGTGGTTGCTATTTAAAGAATATTAACTACCCTAGTAGTAAAGGCTGAAACAAAAGTACTTGAATAAGATTGACGGGAAACAACTACTTAGCGGACAAAAGTCCCGCCCTGCGTTGAATTAAACCTGCAAGTCTTGTTTGGTAGCTAAGATTATTTGTCAATTCCTCACTAGACATAAACCGGTTTCGAACTTGTTATGTTTTCGTCAGCATCCCATAAGTAATGGAAAAAATAAATAATAATAGCAAACCAGTCTAGCCTAAAGCAGACAAGGCAAGACAGACATAGAGCGTATCCCTCTAGTGGTCAGTGCTACTACCCGTCAGACATGATGTCTTAGTGACTGACAGCGACCTGTAAAACAGATACCAAGAGCTGCGACCTCTAACCCTGGTGGGCTAAATTTGTATAAAAATAGAATTATGCTTTTACCTAAATACTGTATGGCGAGAGTTGTTTCAAGTCGAACGGGCGTCAAAAGGAGAGGAAATAATGGCATGTATGGATTATGCCCCTCCGCCTGTGGTGAGAACGTTCATCAATACTCCAGATAAGAAATCTACACGTATATCATTTGCTTTCGTTTAACACCTGTTCAAATTGATTCAGCGCTCGCTGTATACAAATTTTATTCAGGTGTCTGCTATTACAAGTCAAGGTTATGGTTATTTACTAACTACGAACTATAGCGTCTCAATATGTATAATATTTTTTTACATAAACTAAAATACGGCAAAAGCAAGCATTAATTACAAGCATGAATCTTATCCTAATGTCGCATTTAAACAAAGCAAAGTTACGGCAAATACTAAATAAAATAGCAGCCTGGATTAATACACAAACAGCAAAGTAACAAGTTGATTTACAGGTTAAAACTACGAACAGCAAAGTTACAGAATGCGGCTAACGCTTTATTTGACGATATGCTAAGTAAAACAAAGTTACAATAAGTATCAAGCAATAGCAAGGAAAGTCAGCACATAAACAGCAAAGCAACATAGTGTATTAAAGCATTAATAGTAACGGTAAGCAAAGTAACAGAATGTATCTAACTTTAGTGGTTACAGTAAGCAGCTTATCAACGGTCAGGATAGCTTGGTAATGTTAGTATTACGTTATGTACCAGATATGAAGAATAAGAGGAAATGAACAAACTATTCCTTATTGGTTATAACTTCTGATTTATTTCAGCAGAGGCGTTACTCCCTTAATACGATATGTGTTACAGGGTGAAACACCGTAGCTAAACTAATTAGCGAAGGTAATTTAGTGTATTTCTACAAAAAATGTAACGGTCAGATAAATTCCCCATTTAATTTAAACATGAACAATAATTATTATGCAACTAATATACATCAGGAATTGTCTACGATTTATTTGTGCAGAGATGTCACTCCCTAATAAGGGATGTGTCTTAGGGAATAATATTGTTTGTTAACCATACTAACTCAGCAAACCGGTCTGGGTCTGGTTAAATTAAATTCTACTGTTTCAAACACCCTTGAGTGTCAATAAATTAAACTTATTCTTTGAAGGAAAACTGACTTCATTATAGTACCCATGCTATTTGGATTGAATGGATCTTCAATGGTTCTACATCTGGACGATTATGTTAATTCTCTTATCGAAGTAATCAAACACATAATTCAAAAAAATAAATCAAAATGCAAAATAATCATTTATAAATATGACGATATGCTTTTCTTTTTTGACGAATTTCTATGCTCCTCTACTATTCGAGTATGTGTGTTGTATTTTAAATAATAAATAATAATGTGAATAAGCTGAAGAGATGAGATGTATTCGTGATCAGCGGTGCTCTTCTACGGTACACTGGTACTATTAACATATATTTATTTGTATGGCCGGAGGGCTTGCCTAGCCTGACCCACATCCGTACTATTCATCTCTGACACTCTTCGAACAGTTATCGGAATCATTATAAGTATGGTTGATTAATTAATCAGTGATCATGTGTCAATATTTATATTTTGGATATCGGTATGGAACTATTTACATTAAATATTTGTATGTTTGAATAATCGAAGTCATATAGAAGTTTTGAAGAAATTTTATGACACTTGTTAATTATATTGATATTTTGAGAAAAGCAAAAAGAAATGTTTAAAAGTTGTTACACCTATCATACAGAAATCCAATTTAGATCACTTAAAAACTGTATCTGAACAGTTAGCTTTTGATAATTTTTTGCGAAGGGGCGCTATTTAGAATATCAAAAATTGAATGGGTTAATATAATAGTTTTTTGCAAAACTGAAAAATTGGAGTATTAGACGAGGATGTAATAGATATATATTTTTATTACATTTTTGTTTCAAAGATAACATGACTCTTGCCCATATCTTTAGAAATAAAGTTTCTTCTTATGCGGTAGTACAGTTATGCCAAATATGGGATTTGTCTTTACTAATATATTATTTGTGACATCGTTAGCGATACCGAAGAGGAGAGCAAAGGTTGATGAAACTATTGAAAACAAAATCTTACTAGCTTAATCTAAAACTAAATAACTGTACATTTTGCAATGATCGACTCGCTATACAATGTAAACTGTTGATGCATATAATTTGACAACATGTGTTGACGTACCTTGTGAAAACGGTGATGGTTGATTCGTTATTGTAAAAGAGGATTTCACTAATAAATATTCGCTATGTTTTGAATATATGCCGTAAATATAAGACCTGTTTTATAGCCACTTGTCTTTCTTATACCGCTCAATTCAAACTGATGAAACATAAAATAAATATAGTTAGGACAAGGTAATAATTGTTTGCTCCAATTCACCAACATACTTCAGTGCTCCAGGTTATTTTTACTTAATATTGTAAAAGTTGTGTTATATTTTGATGCACTTTTCAACGAATATAGCAGGCAAATATTATTAAGGTGAATGTGCTGGAGTATTTAAAACCTTATAAAGAATCCCTGATTTCTAGGAAAAAAATAATAAAATAATTATTGGATAATACTTAGGCATCCTTTCAAACCTAACATGATAACAATAATAAATAACTATAATTTTTTATACTTTATACTGTCAGACTTCAAATACATTTTATCGTAGAAACTGTTAAAACAACTACTCAACCTAGAAGCAAGATTGCATTGGATTAAATAACAGCATTCTTAGTATTAGAAGCAAAAGAATATTCCTTCCTAGCATGTTCCATACAAATTCGATTTGCGAAATATTAGATGATCTTGAGAGTCATGGAAGAACGTTCACATCAGCATCTTGTAGGAACCTCAGGTTTATGATAACAATCTGGGCTTTAGCATTATCTTGCTCGAAAATAGAATTTTTCAGTCTCTGAAGATAGGTTAAACAACACGTCCCTGTGAATATACTCTTGTGCATTCATGATCTTTTCTAGAAAGACTAGAGACGACCTGCTTTCATATGCTAATGCAGCTCATATTATAATCCCTCGAATAAATGCTTCGCCTGCTTCACATAAAAGTGAATATCTGACCTTTCATCACATCGCACAGTGACTGAAATTGAAGATCTAGCTGGATAAAACGTAATTTATCTTCTTATGTTTGAGATAAGTTTAGATAGGAAAATTTTCCATAAGGCATCATTGTTACTGAGCAGCTGCATGAAAGTCACGGATAGTTCGTCCTATAATTTCCACATCTTTGAAACACGCGGAACCGCTCGGTTTTCTATCATTAGTTTACATCTAGCTCGTTTTCTCCAATTTGTAGCAGTTTTTTGCAATAATTGTGTTATACATTATGCACTTAAATGTTTCTAACAACATTCAAAAATATTCTTTAAATTTCTTGGGACGCTCACTAAACCCAAGGACTAGATGATGAAACTCTCCAAATTTGGATCCTCATTCATTTATTCTATGACAAATTCTTCTTTTAATTCGTTTCTTTAGAATCAAGGAGATTTGTAATGAATCGTTCGTCAAACAAAGTTGAGCTTGCATTTTCGCGGCTGCGCATGTGTATTAAACGAAATGATATGAACACAACTATTTTATAGATATCGGAGTATACTATAGCATATCGTAGCACCGCACTACAAAACCTGCTGTGTGAACGTAACCTTAAATATAGGTATGAAGCTAGACATTCTGAATGACGCGTTTGTTAATTTTTTTTAACATCTGATTCCAAGGCCGTGGCCTTGGGCATAAACCGTTTTTTTCTAAATTATTTATCTAAATAACCGAAACTCTGCTAAACTCTTTCTCTACTTCCACTCCGAGCCCTAACCAGTTCCCGACGCGAGTAGAAAATAGCTCATCAACTCATGCATCCAATAAATTCAATAAATAAAGTTATAGACATTAAACCCACACAAGAGGATTAAGTTTTAATGTAACAAATCAGGTTTAATTAATTTAAGAAGCAGTACCTTCACGTCTTTTTTTTAAAAGCAGTAACAATGTGTCCTAAACGATAGTATAACGTCACAAAATAACAGATTACACAATTCAATTTTTGATAGGGTCATATCTTACCTGTCACTTTGATACAACTCGACTGAAGAATTAAGTTCTGCCAATTGTTCTTTTAATAACTGCAAGTTTGAATTAACAAAACTAAGCTCCACTGCAACAGTCTCTTTAAGTTTTCGGTTTGTGGTGGCCTTGTATAAATTTTCTGCTCCAGCACGAAGCCGGAGCTCCTTGTTTATTTCTTGATTTAATTTTGAACGACGGTTTTGCAATTTCCCTCGGCATGTTGCTACTCTTGGATCGGAACCCTGAAACAATAAAGAAAATGAATTATTCATTAATTTAAATAAAAATGTAAGTACCTAAATATTTTTAGTCTTAATTTCCATATAATGTTAATAATAATGTTAAATTATGTTAATTTTAAGGGCCACCTGGAGAGCAGTTTGGAGCATTCTCTATATCTCTCTTATATTATTTTTACTACTGTCATTTCTCTCCTGCTGATGTTAACTACTCTAAACACAGACAAATTTACAAAAAAAATATTGGAAATTAAAAAATAATTTCATTAAATGTGCTCATCGAAATTTACGTAGAAAATTAATATATTTCCTTATCCCAGCGGCACATCACCGATTTAGATCTTCTGTCCAGTTCCGTATCGCGCTATTCCATATTTACTCTAGCAAAGAAACGAGTCATAGTTTATTACATGATAATTCCAATATATACTGTGGTCTTATTCTGAAAGAATACCAGGAAATGTTGGTGTATGTATTCATAATCGTTTTGTACGTTAAAATATTTATTGCCTGCCCTGTAATCGTCCTGAAATGTCACACTGTTGATACCTAATGGTGAACAGTTGAACTGAATTTAGCATAAGCCTACCATAAGACCATAACTATTTTATAGATACCAAATGTTGTATTTTGAATTTTTTCGGGAAATTACATTTTCTTCTTCTTTTTGGGATTTTGGATGTTTTTATATAATTTAGAATAAGCTACATTGTTTTTTGGTACAATTAAAATGTGCAAATTCAGTGTATTTCTTGAATTAAAATCTAGGTAGAATAACAAAAAAGTTATGCGGTAATTACTACATTTTCTTTTTAATTTTATTTTACACCATTGCGGTTAAAATAGGTACACCCCCCCTTGCTTAAGGGAAAAGGTATTGTCGCTCTGAGCGAGGTTTGACGCGCGACGCGTAGCGGAGCTTTATAAGTTCATTGAATTGGTAAAAATAGTTATTTCTACCACCTTTAGTAGCACAAAATTGTTAAAAAATAAAAGATGAGTTACTACCAACCAATTTTTGAACTGTTTTCCGTAACTAAAGTTGGTAGTTTGTATTTTTGTATGTTTACTTTGTCGCTCGGCGAGCGACAAAGTAAAAAAACGCAACGCTCCTCGGAAAAGTGCAACTTTGCGCTTTCTTTTGGAAGCACAAAGTTCCACTTTTCGCTCGGTTGTAAAAAAAAAATATTTTTACCTCCATGAACATATATATTTTCAACATAAATGGACGTCTTAATTCCTACGTATCAGATTCGGTAATTTTTAAAACAAATTCGTAGTTTAAAAACTAATGTGATGGAGTTTTTTTTTGAGGAATCCGATGCGACTAAGAAGGAAACAATTGAACATCAAACAAAAATTTTATGACCGAAAAACCGATTTTTGTAAAAATCAAAATGGTGGATTATTATGTGTTTTGTTATAGGATATTACTGGAACAAATCCCACATATTCAATTTTTTAAATCATTTCCGGTTTGACCGAAAATGAATTTTTCTTCCAAAAAATTTTGAATCTCCCAATATATTTTGGTTGCATTCAACTGAACAATCAATTATCTATCACAAATGCATAAACCACTTTTGTGATATCTTTAACCGGTTTCGAAATATGAATTGCTCTTTGACTTTATCGTCATAGCATACAGCACGCTGTTTAAATGACATCGTAGTTATGTAGCTGTGGTCGAGGCGCCTTGTGTTAGAAATAAGACCACTATTAGAGCCAAATTGTAGTAGGCAGGTGTCAAACTAACACAATAATTGCAATACTACACGCAAAATTGCCTTTATTAGTATTGCATGGTTAAGAAATCTTCCTTCAGTCAAAGAGTTACTAATATTTCGAAAACGATTAGAGATATCATAAAAGTGCTTAATACAAAATACAATATATTGAGGGACAGAAAATCTTTGGAAGAAAAAATCATTTCTGGCCAAACCGGAAGTGTTACAGAAAAACTAAATATACTGAATTTGTTATAGTACTACCCTCTATTTTCGGAAACTACATAACATTAGTTTTTTAATTACGAATTCGTCTTAAAAACTACCGAGAAAACACTGACGTAGTTTTCCACAAAACACCAAAACACCGTATACTGCACTCGACGGGCGTTTCGCCAACCAAGTTGGCATCATCTGGAGATCATTAAAACTGTTTATATTTTAATCATCTCCAGATGATGCCAACTTAATAGGCGAAAGACGCGATGAGTGCAGTATATGGTGTTTGACGTTATTTATCTTCACGTCAAAGGTTCCGACCCACTTCAGGACAACTACCGAGAAAATTGCGAGTGACATCTTAACTGGGGCACCCTGTACTTCCACTCTATATTCATTTTGCACCCTTCTAAGGGTTTGTATGTATTGTACATGGGTTTGCTATCACTAAACTCTGGTAAGAATCAATGTTTACTAAAACTGTTTAAAACATAATGAATAGCAAAATTTCTCTGAGTATGAATATTGAAAAATTCTTATTCAGAGATTACTATAATAAATTGTTCTTTGATGAAATGAAGTTCACACACACTTTACTGAAGTTCCTTTTCTTGGAATAACCAAAATCAATTTTTTATGAAAGCAAGCTTGGTAAAAAAAACACACACGCGCGCACTTTCGGTCTATTCACATAATTTCCTTTATAACCCGGCACACTGCATTTATACAGCATGTTTACGAACTTCCTACAGACAATTTAATTAAAAAACACTAATTTTAGCGTGAAAACTTTCGGAAGAAACAAATAATAAAATGGAATGTACCTAACCTATATATAACACGTGCAACTAAACTGTACTACTCTCGTACTAAAAATGTGCAACTGCAACTACTGCGAAAGATATTGTCAAATGTCAGGCATATGATGTGTGACTTAAGCATGTTCGCTTGAAACACTGAAGCTTTGTTTATAGGTCGTGTGGCTAGAGCGCGATATATGATTTATCAGAGCCTGCACTTATAAAAGAATATAAATATAAATAAAAACACCACACATACAAATTCATATGGTATGCTTATTTATATACCTGTAATATACGCAACCAGTACAATTGGTACCGAGGCAGAAAGGTGCAGGACTCTGTGGATAACCGGAATATAGGCAGCCTGGCACTTTTTCTAGTTGACCCAGTTCAGTTAACTTAGCAAGATGAATGCGTGCGGTCTTTGTGGGTGTAATTTAAACGCGGTGGCATTTTTTGACATAAGAGAATTCTGATTGTTTCTAATCATGGCTAATTTGATAAAATTTTTACTAAAAATTCTTGAATATCTAAGAAAATCGCAAATGTTTCAAAAAAGTTGTGATTTAAACCCCCACCATGCTTATATCAGAAAAAAAGGATTTAATTATACATAACCTTATGTAAAAAAATACAGGATGTTCTATTTGACTTAAGCATGTTTTCGCGATTTGAAGTTTACAAAATGTAACGTCAGAAATGGAACACTTGGTATACTATTATTGAATTTCTTTAAACTGTAGAACGTAGCTCACCTTATGGTCTTTCTACATGCCAAAAAGCAAATGAGTATCTTTTACACGAAGAAAGTTATAAAAGTTATTGTAAACCATTACACCTGTCAAAATTTTTTTAAAATGTGAAATATCTCTGAAACGGCTGAGTTTGGACATAGGGTATCCCAAATGTTTTTGCCTCAGAATTTTATGCTCTTTTCGAAAACCCTAAAATATATAGGGTATTTCATTTAAAATAAGCAAGTTGGTATCGATTTCCGGTATAACCGAAAGTGCCAGATGCTTGTAATTTTAGTTGGATTGACCACACTGCCATTAGTAATTCCCTAAATTTACAAAATTTTCTGGTGCGTACTTTTTTCCTATATCGATCGATGCATTTTCTGGTGAGGCACCCTGTATATACAGACCAAATCGCTCAAATTGAACAGCCACGAATATAGAACGAATGTTAGTGCGATGGCAAACTTCAGTCATTCATTGTATAAAACGGTATGTACTTCATTACTCATTTTATACTTTTGCTTCTATTTGTCTACGTATGTCCTTCTGTCAACTATATGAAGCAGAAGTAGCTACCGGTCCTGTACTC
>JANEYF010004085.1:0-162880 GCA_029963845.1 Rhamnusium bicolor
ATTGAATGTAATGAAACAATATCAGCCGCCAGACAGACTAGTGGTAGTTATAGGCAATCTTGACTTGTCAAACATTTAATAATTGTGAGCGCAAAGAACGTTACAAATAAGTTTAGCATAGGTATGTGGAGGTAAACACAACAGCATCTACAAGGAAATTAGCAACAGAATGCACAACATCAGTACGGTTTTCAGAGTTTTATTTAAATGAACATAAATATCGGGCCTAAATAAATAATAAAAAATCAATTCCGTTTGAACAATTAAACTTAAACTAGGTAACAAAAGGTATCCATATTAAAATAATTAATATAATTAAACCATAAATTGACATTATAGATATTGTTCAAAATGTCCACCATTTTTTTCTATACACAATTCGTCTCTTGTGTACAGTTGCTTGAATGGCTCTACGCAATTCAACCGGTGTTATTTCATTAAGAGCCCGTACAACTTTATTTTGCAGCTCTTCACGGGTATTTGAAGAAGTTTTATAAACTTTATTTTTGAGAGTGCCCCATACATAATAGCCGAGGGGTGTTAAGTCAGGTGGCCTAGGAGGCCACCTCATATGACCTTGATTTGCGATAAGGCGTCTACCATTCAAATTGTTTAAATATTCCATCACTCTTCTGGAATTATGTGGGGGAGCACCATCTTGTTGGAAAAACAGATTTTGTAAATAGGCAAAAGGAAGTAAGTCAAGAAATTCTGCTGTCTGGTTTTGTAAAAAGATTAAATATCGTTCGCCAGTAAGTGTTCCATCAAAAAATATGGGTCCAATTATTCGATCTCCAAGTACTCCAAGCCAACAGTTAAACCCAAATCTTTCTTGAATATTCCCCCGCCCTACCAACCTCGGATTTTCTTGAGCCCAGTACCTAGTATTGTTTCTGTTAAACATACCTTGGTTCGTAAATCTACTTTCATCTGAATATAAAATATGAAAAGGAAAACCTGGGTGTTGTTGTACTGCATTTAAGAACCATTTGCAATATACTAGCCTTCTGTCTTTATCATCTCCATAAAGATGTTGGTGTATTTGGTATTTATAAGACCGAAACTTATGTTTCTTTAAAATTCTGCAAACCGAAGACTGACTAATGTCGCATTCCGTTGACAATTCCCTTGTTGATGTTGTTGGGTGTACCATCACAAATCCTAATACATCAATTTCTTTGTCCTCACTTACAATAAATGTTTGATGGTCATCTTGTTGATCGGATTCGTTTCTTAATTTTGTTCCACTCTGGCAAACAAGTGTCTGCTTGGAGGACGTCTGTTGGGATATCGTTGCTGATACAGTCCTGCAGCTGCAGTTGCATTTTTGTGACACTCTCCATATATCAGTAACATATCGACCTTTTCACTTCTACTAAAATTATTCATTTTCTTTAATTTTTTTACTCAAAGAGATTTCCGCAACGCTTTATTTTTTATCTGTCTGACAGCTGATATTGTTTTATTACATTCAATGGCTACTATGATTTTTCCAATGTTAATAGGTTACCAGATTTTAAACAGAAATGTGTCATTTTAGTTTCCAAAGCCCACTAATCTATTAGCCGCATGTTTCTCAAAAGCTTGGTTGCATTGTATTTTGGCTGAAATCTAAAATATTTCTGAGCGGATTTTCAAAATATTGGTATCATTAAATTCGTATGAAAATGGGGTATTTCAAAAATGTTGGTGGACGATTAACTTCCCCATTTAAAAAAACCGAGTTAGTGGGTAAAAATCACATTTTAAAAATTTTAAACGCCTCTAGACAATCAAGTAATGCAATCATATTGCTCTTTTTATTTTTATAGTAACGTAGCACACAAACTAAAATATATTTTGGGCACCACAGCACTCTGGATTCAGAAATAGATTTCAATAAAATTTTTAATGTTTATCAAAAAGTGACCAAAAATGGATTTATTGTATTCAAAATTTACCCTAGATTCCAAAAAATGTAAAAATATATAGGGTGTTTCATTTAAAATCGAAAGTTGTGGGCATTTCCGGTCAAACTGATGCACCAAACTTGAGTTTTTATTGAAAAGATGGCATTTACCTGTATAATAAGCCCTCGAAATTTCAATTTTCTAGATTCCAAATATTTTACGAGATATCGGGGCGAGCGCAATTGTGACACCTCGGTATATATATATATATATATATATATATATATATATATATATAATATATATAATATATATATATATATATATATATATATATATATATATATATATATATATATATATATATATATATATATATATATATATATATATATATATATATATATACTATATATAATATATATAATATATATATATATATATATATATATATATATATATATATATATATATATATGATATATAATAATATATATATAATATATATATATATATATATATATATATATATATATATATATATATATATATATATATATATATATATATGTATATAATATATATATATATATATATATATATATATATATATATATATATATATATATATATATATATATATATATATATATATATATATATATATATCGATGGGTTTTTGACAAAATAACGTAAGCGACAAGACAGTAAATTTTACAAGAACCAACTTTTTTTATAATTGATACTTATTCTCAGACTACAATTATTTAAAATGTTTTTACCACAACTTTTGAAAATGGTAATTGAATTTTAGTATAAAATTTGAAATAAGTAAATATTTACATTAATTATTGCAACTTACGATAATTTGTCAGGCATAACTCTTATTAAAGTTTGTCGCTTTTAAGATACACATACGATGTTATTCTATCCCACGATTTTTATCATATATGTAGGAAAAAATTTAACTTATGTAACGTAATGGTTATTTTTTTATTAAGAATTCACGTTGCTATGCAAAATGAAAGTAATATTATATTTAACATTAGATATATTAACATTGGAACACTATGGTATCCTACAGACTTGGAAAATGGCAGTACAAAAACATGCTTTAAATTATCAGTCAATAGCCTTCATTATTATTTATTTCGTCTTCGTCATCAGTCTCAGCCATAAAGTATCTGGAACATCAGCCTTGGCCACAAAGGATTTGTATTCGTCCCAAAATCGTTAAAGTATTACTCGTTTTTCACACAGCGCCATGAGATTTTTAAATTTTATTTCAGAAATTCCCCAAAGGGACGAATACAGAACATCTACTGTTTTAGTGTTTTTTTTATCTTCTACCTAATAAGTAAAAAGTAGATTAACTTTATAGAATATAATGATTATTGAGTGTACAACCTTTAGATGATGGTGCAAGAGACATTGGCAAATAATGGTTTCTGCAGAATCGGAATAGAGTATTTTATTTTTATACTATCTTCCCTTTCTTAAAATATGCTATTCTCAGTTGACTTATTTTAAATTTCCGTCCATCGTTTGTTTTATTTATACTACTTGGTAAAACATTTTGTGCAGGGTTTTCCAATCTACAAAGTCAGAGTACTTTATGGGAATAACTTCAAAAGGTCTCGGGTTAACCCTAGCATTGGCAATTAATGTAGCCCATTCTGATGGGGCCCGAACAATCCGTTTAGAAATGAATCTTCTATCGTAGCATGGACTGAGCACAGGCATATAAGTATGCCCTGGAAGAAGAAATACGATTTTAATATCTTGTATATTTTTCGATAATTTTAAAAATGTATAGATCATAGCCAAAATAGCCCTGTTCCTGTTCTGGCCAGAGCAACTGTCGCAAAAAGTGCAACTGTTTTGACAGTGCTTCTTTGGTCAATCTCTTCTAAATATTTATTTATGATTGTGCATACTTCGTTTGATCCTCGATTGCCGTCAGTTTCGCCCCATAGATAGCAAAAAGATGTTCCTAGTTCCACTTTCATAGACTGTTTCGTTGTACATGGCATATTTTCGGGAATAATATAACATATTATCACCATGAGGCGTATTTAAGACTTTTTGTAAATCGAAACTGGCACATACAAAACTGGTATTTTTTTAGCCAATTTTTGGTCCGAAAGAAAATTTTGTTTACTCACATCTTTATCTCTTATATGTTCGGCGTACTTATCCACCTCTTCTTTTGTAAATATAATTCCTTTATCTTTTCTTTGCTTCACAAACACTACACTTATCTTTCTCTTAGAGAAGATGGAACCCAAGATTAAAGTCTTTATTAAAAAATATTTCTAAATACTTTTAAAGAAACTGCGGTCCTCACATCATATAATTCTAGTTGATCTTTTACAAATATTCTAAATAGAAAGGACACGGTTCTCATTTCCGCTGGCAAATACTGTTTTGTTGTACTAGCTCTGCAGTAGTGCGACAGGACCGCTGTAGCTTTTTTATAAAATCATAAACACATTTTTTTGTCCTCCGGTTTTGTTTTATGAGGTGGATCATGTTTCCCCTCTGATCAGTCTTAGCAAATTTTTCAGTAAATGCATTATCCTTTGTGTATCTCAGGGTCATTTGTGAGATGCATAGTGTTTTTAAAAGAAACTGTTGGCAAACTTCGACTTCAATTCCATTCCATGTGACAAGATATTTAAAAGTTCTATTCCGTCTACTGTTTTCGATAGTTGTTCGCCTTCGTTTAACAACAGTGTCCTTTATACTTAGGATAAAAAGCCAATCCCGTTGTCGTTGATGGCTACCGAGTCCCCAATAAAATTCGAAAATATCGTGACGTTCCGTAAAATTTTGGCGCATGCATTTTGACACAATTTATTTTTACACGGATTTTCCTGTACGGCTTTTGTAGATCCCAAAGACTTTTCGATTTTTCTAATTTATTTTTTATTAGCTTTTTTTCGGTTTCCTCATCCCAGATTCACCTACAGTATTTTTTTCATCGGAGTCTTCGGAATCGGAACTTGAATAGAAGAAATAAGAATCTTTTTGTTCGTAAAACGAATAATCTGAATCAAACCTTTTCAGTTTTTTACTTTTTTTGGGCAGTTTCTGATTTGGAGTTGTTTGATTCCGAACTTGAAGAATAATCAACCAGCCTTCTTTGATTCTTTTCAACGACTTTTGCGGTTTCACTGTAGTTTTCGATTTCGTTTAAAATAAAAGTAGAAGCTTCATTCAATACTTCGTCAAATTTTTATCCAATAATACCTCGGAAGTAACAGTACTTTCATTTAAAAAAATCATCGGCATGTCAATATCAAAATATTCATTTAAGTTCTGATGCTCATTTATCCTATTAAAATTAGAGGATTTTTCCAGGTCACTTATTTTAACATTTAAACTATTTGAGAAGTTCTTACTTTCATCGCTGGTACTGTTCAAATTTAAATGGTTTATAATATTAATATTATTTTCCACGTTTTCTAAATTATTAAAAATATTATTTTCTACCTGCACCTCTTTTTGACTTTCCTTTATTCCCATTAATGCTATTCTATAATCTCTTGAATAAGCCATTATCTAAAAACGTGTCAAATAAAAGTGATTATCTAGAAATAACAACTAAAATTGTGGTACTCACCAAACTGGTAGATTTTATCCCAATAAACTACTATTATTCAAGCCAAATTTAAACATCAAGAACACTAACTACTTAACTAAATCGTAAGAATCCGTTACACACAGATACTTCAAAACTTAGATAAATACTGAACTGAAATTAAAATAACGGATTTTTTATTAGAACTGATGCTCAGTGGACAAGGAAATGGTAACTAGTAAGCATCGTAAGCGCCTGACAATTAATCGTAACCAACGTCGCTTACGATTCTTTACCGGCATTACATCAGCAGTTACGATAGTTTTAGGTATAATTTAAACACAGTTTGAAAACATTGGCGCTTACGATGCTATATAAAACGATACAAAATTTAGTGAAAACAGTACAATTGACATAAGATGTTATGTCGGGATGCACAAGTTAACACAAGGAATCGTTATAGACTAAAAAACGCAATTTTGACAAAATTGTCGCTTACGATGTTTTGTCAAAAATCTATCGATATATATATATATATATATATATATATATATATATATATATATATATATATATATATATATACATATATATATATATATATATATATATGTATATATATATATTATATATATATATATATATATATATATATATATATATATATATATATATATATATATATATATTATATATATATATATATTATATATATATATTATATATATATATATATATATATATATATATATACAGGGTGATTCAGCTAAAACTTCCCAGGCCGATTACTCGGAAACTAAGAAAGATATTGAATTTCTGTAAACGCCAATAAATTGATACTCCTAATGACTATATACTGAAGTTCAAACGACGTGCTTGCCGATTATGATATGAGCGTCACGACGCCGAGAAAAAATTTGTAGGTGACAGGAAGTTTGAAATGTATGATTCTAGTAGTACATTCAATTCTAAGGCTTTTTTGTCTTACGCACATTTTTATTTAAATAAGTAGTTCTTAAATTATAACAAATTTTAATGTCAAACGCCCATCATTTTTATAATCAGATTGAATAGAATTTCTTATAATATTGTTATTGTTACCATTAATAACACTAATACAACACTAAAATGATAAAATAACTATGTTTTTTTAACATAAACAAAAGGCTTAATTTTATGATATTAAAAGAAATAAAACTAAAGCAAATTTTCGAAAGTTTCCGCTTTTTGATAAATGCACATGTCATAATGCCGTCTAAGTGCCGAATCACAGGCAGCTAATAAAGTGTTTCGGCTAATTGCTGCACAACTGGCATACATTTTATTTTGCAAATCAGCCATGTTTTGTATTGGTTCCTCATAAACCGTATTTTTTAAGTAACCCCACAAGGAAGAATCAGGTGGGGTTAAATCAGATGACCGAGCGGGTCAACGAAGTGGTCCATTTGTACTATCCATTTCTGTGTAAAAACAGTGTCTAAATAATTCGAAACAATTCTTGCAGTGTGCGGCGGTGCACCGTCCTGTTGAAACCACATATTAAGTCGCACATTGATGGGAACATCCTCTAATAATGTTGGAAGCTCGTTACGCAGGAAATTTAGGTATCGCTGGCTATTTAATATACCATCATATAAATACGGTCCTATTAAATGCCCATTTAAAATGCCACACCACACATTGATACCAAAAACATTTTGGTTATGGGTTATTCTGGTCCATTTTGGATTATCATCTGACCAATAATGGCAATTATGTCTATTTACCATACCATTATTGTGAAAACGACTTTCATCGCTCCATAAAATATTTCGTAGTAAGATATTATTTTACACATACAGTATTGATAAACGGGAGATAAAATCTAATCTTCTTTGCGAATCTTCAGCACGCAAATGATGAACAAGATGCACTTTATAGGTGTTCGCTGCTCGCTATTCAGGTGTTTGTTCACATAATTTGTTCTTTTTGTTTGCCAGAATAAGTTGCAATAATTCGCGGCTAAATTTAAATATATTACTTTTTATTTTTGTTGTCATCGCGCAAGTACTGGGCAATTGGTAACTTAATTCCCAAATCCACCAATCCCATCATTTCCCTCCAAAACTTTACCTCCCGAATCCGGACAGAACAGATAAATTTGACCGTCTTTACCAGAACTTGGGTCGATCACGTCGTGCGTGCTACCTGACAACGTAAAACCATTAGTTTGCACAAAACATAATAAATATTACGGATGAACAATAGTATCAGTGCCAGGCACCTCTTTCTCCATTCCGTCGCAGGAAAATATTCGAAACTGACCGAAGTAGCCGTAGCAATAATTCATGTTAAACGAACCAGCCCTCCACTTCATGGTAAGTTAATTTTGCCCAATACGTTAATGTTCGTCAAAAACATTATTTGGTCCATTTCGAGCGGATGTAATTAATCCGTATAAATAACTATTGATGATTAATATTGATTAATATTATTGCAACTTAGGCGGCTTATAGGTTTATAGGTTAGCTTCACTTCATTTCGCGCGGAAAAAGATAGCGACCGTGTCGTTTGCCAAAATAGGAGGATAAAGAATTCATCTTGACATTTGTTGATTTGACATTTGTTTACGTATTATTGTTCTGTTTCTTAAAATATCTTTATTTCAACGTAGGTAGGTTGATCCCATATGAGTAATTGTTCATGATAAATCAAAAAGAAAAATTCTCATAAATTCCTTTATTACTGTGACCGGTTTCGTGAACAAATTAATTACTTCACATCATCAGACACAGGAATTTATAAAAATTCCTGTGTCTGATGATGTGAAGTAATTAATTTGTTCTCGAAACCGGTCACAGTAATAAAGGAATTTTATGAGAATTTTTCTTTTTGATTTATCTTTATTTCGGTTATTTCTGTGTAAAATTTCGTAGTTTTATACAAAAGATGGCACAAAATAAACAGCTCCGTGAGCTATATGCTGTCCGTGACAGTTATTATTTTCAATTAAATGAAATTTATGCCGTAGCAGTTTCGGCAAAAGCAGATACCGGACTTCGTCTCATGTTCCAGGTCCGGCATGAACAGCTTCGTAACATTTATGACCAAATTATTAAAGTACATTCAGATGTTGTAACACGAGTTGCTAATACTACTGAACAAAATCTTGTAGCAAGGCGAGGCTTGCTTTGTAATAGATTTTTTTATGTTAATTAATTTGCATTAGATGTATGATTATTTTGTGGGCCACCCTGTATATGAGTTTAGAAAAAAAAATGTTTTGGCTTCACGGCCAGAAATAACCGTATTGCCAGCGAAGCAATTTCTTATCGCGCTTGAGAAAATTTTCTGGGAAACTTTCTCACACCTGAGTTTCGGCTTGTCAGCAAATAACATTTGGGACAAAGTAAATGCGTAGAATGTAGTGAGATTGATACCTACCGCGGCCTCTGTGAGGGGTTGGAGGAGCTAAATTGGCCGCGAAAATTAGAAAGAGCCAATGGGATGCTGCCGAGAAACAACTGTTAGAGACTCGAGGAACGTAATGTAGAATGCTGGGAGAGAAAATTGGAAGGTTTGATTCGCGGCGTGAAGAGGTCCCTGCATGTATGATCGGCTAGGAGAATTCGTTACTATGGATTTGAATAAGGAAACTTCTAGAAAGGAAAGATTTTGCTAAAGTCAGCAAAAAAGGAAAGGAGACGAGATTTTTAGAGGGGAAAGAAAACGAGGAGTTGGTCCGACGGTTTGGTGGAGGTCAGACGTGAGATCGCGGTACACTAAGGGTTAAATTAGGGGTGATTTTGTTTAAATCGTTTTTTTTTTTATTGTGAGATTTTGTGGAAAAGAGAATTTTTTAGAACACGCACTTTTGCAATTTTTCGAATTTTTTTGCATAAATATACTCACAAACGATGTAGTAACAATTTGTGACATAACAAATGTTGTGCAAATGATAAATAAGCCAACAAACTTACGGGATCGTGGAGCGAATAGGGGTGCTGGGTGGGTAATAACGAGCGAAAGTGACTGATTAAGAACAATGAAAACCACCCCCTCCCTATGTGTTCCCCTCATATTTACCATAAAACCATCCCTTAAAAGCCACCCCCTTATATGTAAACCACCCTTTCGTCTTTTTTAAAAAATTCGCTAAACCAACCCCTTTAATAACGAGCCGAATGTGACTGATTAAGAACAACGGAAACCACCCCCTTCCCCATTAGTTCCCCACATAAATTATCTAAAAATCATCCCTTAAAAGCCACCCCCGTTATAATTTAACCACCCTATCGCCATTTTTAAAAAATGCGCTAAACCACCCCTTTTATTGTAACCGTAATCATATTTAAAAAGGCACCCTATTTGACATTATTTCACCCAACAATTTGGCAAGGAATGAGAACACCGCTTCGTATTTGACAATATTCCACCCACAAATGTTTTGAAATTGGGCAAGGAGTAAGAACAACGAATTCTAAAGTAATTTTTCATTATTTGTTGCATATATGAATTAGTTATTTGAAATTCAAAGGGCAAGGGAAATATGTTATCTTAAAATAACAATTATAAAAGCAATCACTTACATAAATATGGTACTCACATTCATTCCTGGATGCACCTATTCATGCGGTAGCCCCGGGTACAATTCTCCTGCCAACTTCCAGAAGGCATGGAACCGTGTCCTGTGATCCCTGTGTCTCATAATAAATAAACACTCAGACAGATATTCCTCGTAATGTGTTTTTTTTCTACCGAAACGCGGAACTAACTTACGCACCTCCAGCCACATCCTCTCTACATTTTGTGTGTGCGTCCCTGTATGTGGATCGACGAAATTCACAGAATGGTTGACCGTTAGATGGCTGTAGCTGTTTTCATCTAAACAATCGTACGATTTCCACCCGTCCGTGTGAATTGTTGTATTTGGCCTTATTTTGTCTCGTATAATTGACAAAAGTGTCTGTGAGGATCTATCCTCCACCGCCACCATAAAAAACTTCCTACTTCCTCTTTCTATGCCGCCGAACACCCACTGGCCCTCCAGATATCTTCCTTTATTGTACTTTCTCTTCCCTATTTTCGCCTCATCAATCTCTACAATCTTCCCTTCGCCCCCTATAACTTCACTATTTTTGGATGCCCAATATATGAATACTTCCCTTATGAAAGAAAAGTAGTCCACAATTGTTGCAGAGGAAATGTCCAATTCTCGTTGTATAAATTTACATCTTGGCGGTGGTCTCGTTAGATATAAAAAAACTAATTTGGCAACAACACCTACACTCAACATTTTCAAAGAAAGTATTTTTGTATATTGTAACAAATGTCTTGCATTTTCTTTTATTTTTCTTTGAACACACTTTCTGACAACGGAACACAACCATATCACCCCTAAACGTTGGCATTAACCTTGCTGAACACTTTGGACAACTGTAGTGACACGGTATGACGCCATGTCGATGGAAAAAGTACCCGACACTTATATCAGACTCAAGAGTTCCGAAAAATGTCTCGTAATTATAATAACAATGTTCACAAGTGTTAAATTCACAACGAGGCACAGGTGATTCTCCAGTTACGCAACTCGTCGCGCCCGCTGCTCCCGACATTTTTTAAACAATTATAATGGAATGTTCAATCGTCACGCTGTAACAAAGAACTGAAATAGCGTCAGGAAAAATGCCCTGTAATCAAAGAGTAAGCGTCCCTATACGCCCTCAACCAATCAGCTCTCAGTGTTTTGTTTATACTAACTCGAAAACCTTTTTAGCGAAGAGTTTATTAAAAAAGAAAATTGGCAACATGAAGTTAAATTCATCTTAAACTTATTCGCATAATGTCACGTGAATCCCAACGCTAGATATACTGTAATTCAACAGGTGAAATAAATAGAAGGTGCGGCCAACAGCGTTGCCAGATTGTGACAATGTAATATTCGTTCTTACATGACTCCTTAGAATATCTCGTTTGTTTAAAATGTTGTATTGTTTCTAAGAAATGTTGTCGCCAAACAAATGATTTGAAATAATGGTGTTGTAGGATGTGCATTTTCGTACTACTGAATCAATGGATAAATTTCGAAGAATACGAAATTTGCCGTATGTGTGGCAATGCTGTCGATTTTAGTGTACCATGTATATTGAGTTGCATACAGTAGTGCCCTATTTTTTGAAATATTGTGTAAAGTTTGCCGAGATGACTTATTTTAATTTGGTGTGAAAGGGTGCAAATTCAATTTGTCATGCAATATGCCCTCACGTGAGTCAGTGCTGGCGTGGAGTTTTTTTGTGACATTATCAGCTGCGTTCCAGCGAGATTAAATCTATTGATACGTGAAAAGGTGCTCTATTCACAATTAAATTATGCCGACCGTTGTTATATAGCGGCATTTTGTTTTCAAAACGGTGTGTCGCCATATGTCGTGGGGAATTTTTTATGGATGAACAATAACTGTACACGTTCAAAAGTGAGAAAAGTGTTGGATTTATATTCCTACTGGTCGTTACAAAGTGCCGAAGGTTCCCGCAGACGTAGCAGATATAACGCATACGATATTAATATCGGTCGTATCTGTGACTTGAACTGTGAAATTGTCAGTAATTTAATTACCCGCAGAGGTGTCAGAGAGTGATGTTGGAGTAGGTAAGCAAATCTATTCTCATTCCAGTGTATAATCCGTAAACAAACAACACCGTTAAATGTAATCGTAGCATATTACTCATCTAAGTACTGTTAGTGGTGATTTTTAAAATAAATATTTGACCCGCCATTAGTAAAAGCAAAAACTGAGAACGTTGTGCGACATCTGACGGCGTTTTTATACAACACACCCAGACAGCCATATGAATGAATACAGGGTGGATTATGTGAAGTGTTGTAATCTTATTGTTGTATTTAAGGGTAGTTAGGGTTGTTTGCACAAGATATGACACTGTGCTACGAACATCTGATGATGTGTAGAGTGTGTCGGTATAATTGGTTTTGTGGTATCTTAGAAGTGCGTGTTCTAAAAAATGACCATAGTTATAGTTATTTTATCTTTTATTTAAGTCGCATTTTTTGTAGTAACCCCTTATCTAAAAATTTCGACCCGCCACTGATTCTCCCCCTTACAACAAATATCGGACCGCCACTGATCTCCCCCCTAAACTAAAATAACCCGTCACTGAACTCCCCCCTTAACTAAAAATTAAGAGCCGCCATTGGAAATTTAGATTCCAGATAAAATAACACTAACTTACCTTATTCAACAAAATATTATTTGGTTGTAAAACATTAAACGTTTATATATACATAAAACAATGGTAACCACATTTTGTTTTTACTTGCACTAATATTAAATAAATATTTAGATATTATCGCAAACAAGATATTAATTTACTAAGCAATATCGCCGTTTCGGTGTCGCGTTTCATGATGTTTATATAGGTTTGCATAAAAGTTATCCCAGTTGTTTCGGTGGCAGCGCGGCTTTTTGCCGGTCGAGGTCACGACATCCAATGTTACGTTTGCATAACAATGATCCCAGTAGTATTTTCAATACTAAAAAATTATCGTACAGAGTTCTGCCGGTGCTCATTTTTTTTGTGTTGACATATACAATTTGGTAAAACAAAAAATCTATAGTCACAATTCAAAAACATGCTCAAAAATGCAAAAAAAAAACAAAAAATTACTGTTGCAACAATGAATTTTTTTTCAGTAAAACAATATGTGAAATTCACATACATTCGAAAAAGCCGAAAAAAAATCCTTGAAATTATTTATGGAACTGCTCTTAAATACATCTATGAATTCATCAAAATTTAAAAAAAATAAGTACTTTAATCGATTCTATGACGAAAAAAATTTAAAAAATTATGCTTTTTTTTATTTATCTGAAGCCTTATTATTCAAATTGAATGTTTATACCATACTGCACAAAAATAAAGTTTCGGGTCAAACAATGAAACAGTTTCTTTTGTATTTTTTCCGTGCAATTGAATTATGTAACCAGTTTTTGAATTTTTTTTAAAAAATTTAAACAAATTATCAACAATAAACTGAAAATTCATTGTTGCAAGAGTCATTTTTTAATGTTTTTGAACTGTGATTATAGATTTTTTTATTTTACCAAAAAGTATATGTCAAAATGAAAAAAATGATCACCGGCAGAACTCTGTACGATGATTTCTTTTTAGTAGAATTTTGTTTTGAAAAAAGTGTTTCAGACCGGAAAACATTTTTACCTAAAAAATTTGTGTTTATTTAAAACACAGAAAGGTATACTGTCACCAAGTTTCGTCAAAATTAAATTATTTTTGCGGAAATGAAAAATAAAAAACGAAAAAATAAAAAAAAAGATTCTTCGCATTTTTCTCAGAAATTTTTAAGGTTATGTTAAAAAGTAACTTCTACAAGAGTTGTAGATTTTTTCATGATTTACAACTTTTGTATTGGATACTTTTTTTGTTGACGTCAACTTTCGTCGGAAATCGCAGTCATACCATTTTTCACCCCTTTTCAACCCCCCAAATCAACCCTCCACCAGCCCCGCTCATGCATTTATTTTTTTTACGTTTATTATAAGCTTCACCATTTCCACTTATAAAAGTCCAGGTATTAATTTTTTTCCTTTAAATATAATTTGGTTGGACTATAACTGATCTAGAGAAGCCAATTAAGTACGTTAAACTTGATCAACTTAAAATTTGTAATATGCTTATTTTGGACCTGTACTAAAATGTATGTCTGATGTGCTTATGTCAAACTACCAAGAAGTAAAACTGATAGATTAATTTATTTTAAATGAGGCTCACAGCAATTCGATTGAAATTTGTTAAAACATAGTGTCAGATTCTTACCAAAAACTGTCTCAATAACTTACCGTTGTTGTTTTCTTCAGATGTAAATTCATACACATTGTTCAGTTGGCCTTCCAACTCCAGTAGTTTAGGGCTACCATCAATTATATTCCCGTTTGAATTATTTAGATGACTACGATTAATAAATTGAATATTTTCATCGGTAATAGGAATCACAGCAGAATTGAGCAGATTCTACAACATGGCGTTACATTAATTTTTCCATTTACTTGGGTATTTCGCTATTTTAAAAATTGCGTCAAAAGTATCTTTTTGGAAATTTTTAAAGAAACTTAATGGCGACTCTTGACTTGATTGCCACGAAGAGCAATGTCAAAGTGAAGAAGTCTAAACATTGGTTTTCTTTTTTATTTAATTTTAGGTAATATTTATTATGGTTTAATCAAAGTAGTAAGACTTCTTAAGAATAAGAAAATGTAAATCATAAATCTTACTTATCCCTTTTTGCACAGAAAATAAAAAAGTGCATCCTAAAAGTAAAAAAAACATTAGTTTTATTTTTATTATTCTAAATACTTTTTTACTGCACCTAATCAGGTACTATTATACGTTTAACAGAAAATATTTTTCCTGTTAACCACTAGTATAAATTTTAATAGCTTACATCATTTTGGTTTTTATTCCCAGCTGACATCTTAGATATGTGTTTATTACATCATTTTCTAAGTTTTCATTTATATTTTCCAAGTCATCAATATGAGTATAAGATACAATCATTTTCTCCGTAACAGGAATCTCAGGAGATGGAATTACCGCCTATAATGTATTTTTGTTAGTTAAGATCTAGAAAAACTCACTTATATTTTTATAAACAATTCGACAAACACAACCTACATTCTCTTTATAGTTTTTTATATTCTCGTTGCATCTGTTCAGCCAGGCTCTTTCAAGTTGCTTATAAAATGGTGGGCTACTGCGTTTCGGTGAAGAATTAATCACACTTGTTTTAGTGCTACCTGATACAATGCTGCTGTCGCAGTTTTCGGTAATTTTTTTATTTTCAGTCAATGAGACTGACCTCTATACAATTAAAATTGTTTTTGATCCATTCCTAGCAAAAGATAATAGGTTCATCATCTGAAGTAGTACAATATAATATCCAGAAATAAAATACTGGTGAAAATTTTGTAAATTTATCGACTTACATAGGTTCGTTTTATTCTATTGGTAGTTCCCATATATTCTTCATTTTGGGGTAAGTTTTCTTTATTTGCAACCGACTCATTTTGTTCAGGAAACTTCTCCTTAGTAATAAAATTACTGATTATTTTAAAATTTTAAAAACTGAATATATTTACCTCTGCCAGTCTTAGTAATAATTTTGTTCTAGAAGACATTTTAAAGCAAACAGCACACAACACGTTAGCACCTCAAGAAGCCCCTGCGAGAGTGTGAATAATATGCGGAATACGCGCCAAATACTTATTGCAGTATTGCCAATAATCTGAGGTGACATTGTATATCTTTTCTACCACTTACATGTTGAGAGTATCGTAAGGTGACAAAATACAGGCAGTTGCGCTTACACAACAACCAAAAAGCGACATTAGCGTCAACGGTCTATGGCCGAATTAGGAGTCTAAGGTTGTAGATACCAAAGCAATTTTGTCACCTCAATACGATTTTTCATGAAATGAGACAGAAGACCTCCCTACTCACAATAGAATTAAAATGAGCGCAAAACGTTGTCACCTCAAAATTCTGAGGTGACAGCGTTATATATGAGGTGGCACCGAATGTAAACTACCTATTTTTGAGGTGACAACGTACCTTTATATATATATATATATATATATATATATATATATATATATATATATATATATATATATATATATATATATATATATATATATATATATATATATATATATATATATATTTATATATATATATTTATGTATATATATATATATATTTTATGTATATATATATATATTTATGTATATATATATATATATTTATATATATATATATATATATATATATATATTATATATATATATATATATATATATATATATATATATATTTATGTATATATGTATATATATATATATATATATATATATATATATATATATATATTTATGTATATATGTATATATATATATATATATATATATATATATATATATATATATATATATATATATATATATATATATATATATATATATATATATATATATATATATTATATATATATATATATATATATATATATATTATATATATATATATATATATATATATATATATATATATATATATATATATATATATATATATATATATATATATATATATATATATATATGTATATATATATATATATATGTATATATATATATATATATATTTATATATATATATATATATATATATATATATATATATATATATATATATATATATATATATATATATATATATATATATTTATATATATATATATATATATATATATATATTTATATATATATATATATATATATATATATATATATATATATATATATATATATATATATATATATATATATATATATATATATATATATATATATATATATATATATATATATATATATATATATATATATATATATATATATATATATATATATATATATATATATATATATATATATATATATATATATATATATATATATATATATATATATATATATATATATATATATATTTATATATATATATATTATATATATATATATATATATTTATATACATATTTATATATATATATTTATGTATATATATTTATGTATATATATTTATGTATATATATATATATATATATATATATATATATATATATATATATATATATATATATATATATATATATATATATATATATATATATATATATATATATATATATATATATATATATATATATATATATATATATATATATATATATATATATATATATGAGAGAGAGAGAGAGAGAGGAGTACTTACTACAGGATTGAAATTGTCCCATGCCTATTTATTTCCATATTTCCATAATAATTTGATTGTTAAAGTGCAACAATAGAAAAAAAGTTTTATTTACAATTGAAATAAACAAATTATGTACCTCAAAAAATTAAAAAAATTCCAATGTAAAAGATATTCTTTCTTAATTTTCTAATGAAAGATGTTAAAAAATATTTAAAAAAATAAATATTAAAATCTCAAGTGATTTTTTTTCCCAATAAAATTGTCCTTAACAAAAAAAAAAAATAGTTATATTGTGTTATGTAAATTTAATATAACGTGGAGGGTGATTCAAAGATTTTTTCACATCTGTTTTTCTGTTAGTTTTATAGTTACAAAAAATATTTTTAATAAAAGTTTAGTTTATCAGAGATTGCAACTATGAAATCAAGAAAACAATTGAAATCAAAATGAAAATATAAATTAAATTATATTTTTTTAAATGGAACACCCTTTTTTCATTGCACTGCTCAATTAAGAATTGCATTCTAATTGCAACCATATAACAGTTTACATTTATTCCTAATAATTTTCGAAATATTTACTTTTTTTATATAATAAACCTAAATTGAATAAAAATAAATAATATTTCGAAAACTGTTGAGAATAAATGTAATCGAAAGTATTAATAGAGGTAAGAATTAAATAAATGGAAAATAGTAAAAATTACTATTCCAGTGTCCTTAACACTATTAGAATACTAGACTGTGAAATGAAACAAATGTGAGTCTTTGATAGTTTATTAATAATTATTTGATAAGTTTTAAATGGCACTGTCTTTACAGACGAGATGTCTACGTATAACTAACTGTTAAAATCCCTAGTACAAAGAACTTAATTTGTCAGCATTCTCACGTTCAAGTGAAGTACGATAACATAAACACTTCTTATCGATGTTTACATAATAATAATAATTGACTGTACTTCTATTCAAAATATATTAGTTTTTGTAACATAAAATATATGGGTTTGCCAACACGCCCCCTCAAAAACTAATCATCCTATACAAAATTTAACAAATCAAATATACTTATAAATAATTAAGACAGGCCATATCTGGGTAAACTAAATAAAGTCACATAGTCCAGCATTTGCTGCAAGGATTGGGGAAAAACCAGAATAAAAAACCTAATCAGACTGTATCGTTACAACCTAAACCTAGTCCTATTCTTAATTGTAGAAATTTGCTTCCTGGCAATGGTTTCGTTAGTATATCAGCCAGCTGCTCACCTGTTGGAATATGTTTTAACATTATTACTTTCTTTTCAACTTGTTCTCTCGAAAAATGATATTTTATATCTATATGTTTAGATTTCTTATGATTTGTTGGATTATTTGCTATACTAATGCATCCATTATTATCTTCATAAATTATTATTGGTGCTGTAAAGTTAAAATTAAAAGTGGTTGCTAAGGACTTTAACCAAAGCGCTTCACGTACGGCCTCGAAAAAAGCCATATATTCAGCTTCAGTAGATGATGCAGCTACTGATGGTTGTCTTTTTGTATTCCAACAAATTACACAAGTATCATATAATTTAAATAAATATCCCGTTGTACTTTTTCTATCTATATCATTACCACCCCAGTCGGAATCTACATAACCAGATAAAAAGTTAATAAATTTATTTCTCTTATAGATTAATTTCATTTCTAATGAACCCTTGATATATCTTAAAATTCTTTTTTAGACATTGCCATAATTCTTTATTATTTTTGTTTACATATCTACTTAGAATGTTTATAGATACACACAAATCCGGTGTAGTACATAACATGGCATACATTAAACAACCGACAAGATTGCGACAAGGGGCATCGTATTTCACATCTGAGTTTAGTGCCTCATAGTTTAACTTATTTGGAAGTGGTGTGCTGACAGCATTACAATCTTGCATGTTAAACTTTTCTAATACTGTCTTTAAATATGCACTCTGGTCTAATGAAATTATAGTATCATTTCTCTCTATTCTAATACCTAAGAAATATTTGATATCTTTTAAATCTACCATACAGAATTTATTCATTAAATAGTGTTTAATACTATTCATTGTATTAATATCTAATGTGACGATTACTACGTCATCCACATAAAGCAACAAATATATATTTTTATACACGTTGCCTCTGTTTAATATATATATATACAACGGTCAACTGTAGAATTTTTAAAACCTTGTTCTAGTAATGCTTTTTCAAATAATTCAAACCAGCACCTTGCTGACTGTTTTAAACCATAAATTGCTTTATGTAGTTTACAAACTTGACTACTTTTACATTTAATACCTTCCGGCACCTTTATGTAAATATCCTCTTTTAATACACCATTTAAAAGGGCAGTCTTTACATCCATGGGGTGGATTAGCAGTTTAAATTGATTGGCTAATGACAAAAGAAACCTGAAACTTGATATTCTTGCAACCGGTGCAAAAGTTTCATTATAATCCATTAAATACTGCTGACTAAAACCACGTGCAACAAGCCGTGCTTTATATTTTGATGGATTTCCATGTTCATCATGTTTCAATGTGAATATCCATTTACAATCAACAATGTTTTTATTACTTGGTTTTTCAACTAAAGTCCAAGTTTTATTTAAAATTAAGGAGTTAATTTCCTCCTGTACAGCTTGTTCCCAATAAACCTGATCAGTTTTGTTACTGATATCTTGATATGATGTTGGAATTTGACAAACTAAAGATTGTGCAATTAAAAAATAATCACCCTGTAACTCATTTTCATTATAAGAAATACTCGAAAGTTTTTGAATGTGTTCGCTCCTCCTTGGCTCAATATTTATATCATCATAATTATTACTGTCAGAATAATTATTAGGTTTTTCTCCTAATTTATTAATTTGTCTTTGCCTATCTGATTTACTTGTATCAGATTTTGACTCCGTATCATATTCAGCAAATTTTCGTTTTATACTATCTGATTTACTTATATCAGATTTATATTTTACTACTGACTTTGACAGTTTGTCAGATGCGTCAGTTTTAACCACATTACTATCTGATTTAGTACTATCAGATTTATTTTTTATTACTGACTTTGACATTTCGTCAGATGCGCCAGTTTCATTATTTTCAACATTACTATCTGATTTAGTACCATCAGATTTATTTTTTATTACTGACTTTGACATTTCGTCAGATGCGCCAGTTTCATTATTTTCATTTTTCAATTTTGGTCTTGACTGTAAAAAATTTTCTTCATCGACAATAACATCTCTAACAGTAATAAATTTTCAGTCCACATCCCCACGCTTTATATCCATTTGAGACATACCCTACTAAAATAGCCTTTTTTTGATTTTTCATCAAATTTTGACCTTTTTGTTTTATTATGTACATAAATGGTAGAACCAAAGACTTAAATATTTTAAACTTGGCTTTTTATTATGCCATAATTCGTATGGTGTTTTTGCTAGTATAAGTGCTTTAGTAGGAGTTATATTTATTAAAAATGTGGCAGTAACTACCGCCTCTCCCCAAAATGTTTTTGGTAAATTAGCACCGTTCACCATGGTACGAGCCTTTTCAGTTATTGTTCTAATCATTAGTTCAGCTACACCATTTTGTTGCGGGGTTCGTGGTACTGTTAAATGATAGTTAATACCTTTTTTTATGCAATATCCTTTAAAATCATTGGACAAATATTCTCCTCCATTGTCACAATATAAATTGACCAATTTGGTATTAAAATGAGCTTCACCCTTTGCAATATAATCTTTAAAAACTGAAAACACATCAGATTTATATGCTATTAAATATGTAGCACAATAATAAGTGTATTGATCAACAAAAATTTCAAAATAGTTTTTGTTATTTATTCCTGGAGGAGTGATTGGGCCGCAAACATCCGAATGAACAATAAATAAAGGGCGTTGTACATTACTTTTATTTTTTACTTTTGCAAATGGCAATTGCGCTTGTTTACCGTTTATACAAGCTTCACATAAATCGTCAGTGGGTATCACTTGATTAAGTTCAACAATTTCATCAATCATTTGTTTGTTCTTTAATTCTAAAAATTTCGATTTACTGATGTGACCTAACCTTTGATGCCACAAATTATATTTATTTATTTTCGCACTGTATATTTGTGCATCAGAGTTTGTCAACTTTCTTTGAATTTTAAATTCGACAGTTATTAAACTATATAAAAGCTTACCTTTCATTACGGCCTTACCACTTTTAAGCACTTCAACACCTTTTTCATCAAAGACAACAGACAGCTTTGCCTGCTGCATCCTTTGAACAGATAATAAGTTGTACGGGACATCTGGGCACTAGTAAACATTTTCAAGAACACCGTTGACACCCAAGTTGCTAACAGCTTTGATGGTCCCTTTCTTTGTTGCAGTTATGAAGACATCCTTTTTCGCTACGGAGATTTTTAAGGGTTCCGTTAGGACAGTAAATTCTGTGAAAAGATCATCTCTGTTAACCAGGTGGTCCGATGCTCCAGAGTCCAAAATAAATGTTATTATATTTGTGGTAAGATTCTGTTGTTTTCTTCCAGTCATGAAAGCAAAACTTGGATTTTCACTTGCGGAGCTTGGTCCATTGAGTTGTATTGTTTGTACTGTTCGTTTTCGGTTTTCATATTGATGCTGGGTGCGTTTGTAATAAATACAATTTTTCTTTAAATGCCCTTTTCGTCCACAGTGATAACATTTTATAAAGTGAGATGTCGAAGGTTTCTTTGTGAATTTATTTGAATTTATTTTATGGTTTTTATATTGAAAAATTTTTGTTGGTTTTTCGAATTTAAAGGTTTTAGAACGATTAGGACTTTCACAATTAGCTTGAAGTACTTTAGCACTGGTATCCTGACTTTCACCTTTCAATTTAACTTCTTGATCTAATAGTCTGATCTTAACAAACGCCAAAGTTAAGTTATCCTCCGACAATGTCTCAAGAGCTGTTATGACTCCGTCGTAACAGGAAGGAAGTGTTAATAATAAATGCGACACTTTATCCGTTTCTTCTAATTTCGCACCAGCTGCCAATAATTCAGTTATTAAATCGTCAAAATTTGTGAAATGTTTTATTAGAGGTGTGTCACCCTGTAACTTTAAACTTAACAATCTTTTTCTCAAGGCTAATTGGGTTGCTAAGCTTTTTCTCTCATAAATGGCATCCAGATTTTGCAATATATTTTTGGCAGTATACTCGGGTTTAGCGAATCCAAGAAATGAATCGGCAAGATACTCAATAATTGTATTTTTAGCAGTATTTTCAGCACGATACCATTCAGCAGTTGGTTCTTCTGGGATTTCATTGTCTAGTACATGAATCACACTTAGTTCTGTCAATAAAGCACGAAGTCATAACTTCCAGACACTGTATCTTTCGCCGTCAAAAAAGCTTTTATATTTCGTCGCACTTTTATGTTATCCATTTTATATATTTTTAAACACAAACGTCACTTAATTTATTACACAGTATTAATTTCACAGTCTTTTTAGTTTGTTTTATTTACTACGTATTCTGGGCCCATAACCTATTAGAATACTAGACTGTGAAATGAAACAAATGTGAGTCTTTGATAGTTTATTAATAATTATTTGATAAGTTTTAAATGGCACTGTCTTTACAGACGTAGATGTCTACGTATAACTAACTGTTAAAATCCCTAGTACAAAGAACTTAATTTGTCAGCATTCTCACGTTCAAGTGAAGTACGATAACATAAACACTTCTTATCGATGTTTACATAATAATAATAATTGACTGTACTTCTATTCAAAATATATTAGTTTTTGTAACATAAAATATATGGGTTTTGCCAACAAACACTATAAATAAAAATACAAATGTAGAGTATAATTTTTAATTTATAAAAAAAATATAATCCCTTAATACAATATAATTATTTGGCAAGAAATTCGAAATGTCGAGTTGCAAAAAACTTAATTGGACCATTTATTAATTTCATAATATTACATATTTTGTCAAATTTTATCTATATATTATCATTTGTTGTGGTAGTTGCAGAGGGGGTGAGGGTGAATTTTCGCCATATATTTTCTTTCTTTTTTTCATTTAAAACGGAAAAATTCACCAATGTTAAAAATTGCACAAAAAAGGTGCTCTGACTAAATTTCGATCGTAGCCATCGTTTTGGAGTTATTTGTATTTTAATATTACAATACAGAATAGGTATACAATAATGGATAGGTAACTGCAAACCTACAAATAATTCCACAATATTTTCAACTATTATTTTGTACAGCAATTTAAAATGTCGCTTTACACAATGAAGCATCTAATTTAAGGACAAAAAAATATTCTTTTTATTTACATTAATTTCTAATTTAATATTATTTTAAGTTTGTATCTTAAGTTCAAAAGATGAACAAGAATAAAAAAATGAGTTGTTTATTTATAAATAGGCAAGGGATTTGATATTATTTGCAAATAAATTTGAAACAACATAAGTTTAAGAACAAAAATTGTATCAATTAGTCTAACTTTAATCGTCGATATAAGTTAAAATATATGCTCTTCAATATTTCCTGAATTTCCCCAGCATTCGCCCAATATTATATGAATATTCGAATTACACTAATGATATAAAACAAGGCTATAAAAAGAACAGACAAATTTGCAAAACAGAACTAAAGTTGTTTTCTATCATGTTGTTTATAGATTTAAGTTCAACTGGCAATTTGTTAAAATATTTGAAATCAACATATTTAAGTCATCAAATAAAGCTGTGATCCGGTATTACTTAGTCCATTTTATTACAAGTGTTATAACGATGTAAATCATTGTTACTAATAAAATTTGACAAGCTGTTTTTCACATATAAAATTTCATATATGTATATACAGATTGTTTCACTGAAGAGAGACCAACCGGGCAGGGTGTTAGAGGACCTCAATATGCATCGATTTGACCCCCATTTGTGTTATACGAAATTTGTTAGTTTAGGAGTTATTTTCATATATTTTTAGCTAAACTCCGGTTTTGCACACAAATTTCGTTATTCTTGCTTAACTATTAATACTAGCGTCTTGATTTTTTTTATCATAGTCCAATAGTGGGCCTATCATCCTGATAAATATTTTTTTTATTGGTTGCGCTGTTTGGACAAAAAAAATCTTAAAATTTCATTAAAACAAAAATTATTCGTTTACAAGACTAGCGAAAAATAAAAAAAACTTACTTACATTAAAATGATCCTGGTAGAACAAAATCGTGTAGATTCCGATTATCTTATGATTCGGTCTTCCTGTTTCATAGCAATGCACCATTTGTGTCTAATTTTAGAGACAAAATTAACTTGTAGGTTTTCATTGTTGTTAATGACAGAATAAAACACTTTACTTTGTTTTTATCACTGTTTTTTATTGTAACTAAACGTTACTGTAGTTTCGACACAACGTGCCATTTTCAATTTTCATTTTCATTTTTTTAGCAAAAGATGAATTAGTGTTAGCTTTTGATTTATGTCTTAATCCAAAATATTGCCAATATAATAATAAATATTACACTCAGAATGTGGGTCTGGCAATGGGATTTCCATTGAGCCCCCCTGTTAGCAGATATTTTTATATCTCATTTAGAAGAAAAAATAATGCCATCCTATCTAGCAAAAAAATACATTAAATTTTGGTATAAATACGTAGACAATGTGTTGGCCTGTTTTACAGGTACATTGAGGCAATTAGATACCATTTTAATCTTCATAAATAGTATTCACCCCAATATTAAATTTATGTTAGAGATAGAAAAAGATAATAAAATCAATTTCTTAGACCTAACTTTAACCCGGAACAATAACAAAGTTACATTTAATATTTACAGAAAACCGACATTCACAGATACCACAATATCAAATTCATCACTGAGTCCTAAATCTCATAAACTAGCAGCCTATAATTATATGATACACAGTTCTATCATTACCTCTTTCAGAGCAAAATCTAAAAACAGAATTAGACACCATAAAAACAATAGCTTTCAAGAAAACAATAGAAAATTAAATGAATAGAAAACAATTAAAACTAGCATACCACAGTATTTATCCATATGTCAAAGATAAAAGAAGCATTAAATATGTCTCGTTAACATATTATGGAAATATTTCAGAAAAAATTTCCAACATCTTGTCACAACATAATATTAAAGTTAGTTTTAAATCACAATCAAAACTTTCATACCTTTTGTTTAATGCAAAAGATAAAACTGG
This sequence comes from Rhamnusium bicolor, assembly GCA_029963845.1. Taxonomy (NCBI): domain Eukaryota; kingdom Metazoa; phylum Arthropoda; class Insecta; order Coleoptera; family Cerambycidae; genus Rhamnusium; species Rhamnusium bicolor. The sequence continues at coordinate 25,539 of JANEYF010004085.1, forward strand.
TAATCTGGAGAAATCTGGATTTTATAAATTAACATGCCCGGATTGTAATGCCACTTTTAGGTCAAACTGGTCGTACATTTAAAATTCGGTATAATGAACACTTACGTTCTTTTGGACTTAATAAAACTGATTCAACTTTTTCAAATCATTTATTAGAATCTAGTCACACTTTTCAAAAATTAGATAACTTAAATATTTTACATAAGAAAAGAGCTTTAAATTAAATGTGTCTTTAGAAATATTCAAATATAATCACAGTGAACCTAATAAACTTCTTAACGATCAGTTGGATCGTCCTTTCTTTGATGTATTTAAGCTATTATTGTTAAATTCTTAGATATCCTGTCACCCTAGGGTATAAAACTTGATTAATCCAAATTGAATTTATAAAATTTCCTTAATCTCATTTACATTTTAAATACTTAGATAATTTGGTCAACTTTATAGGTATAAAACTGCAAAAATTCTTTCATGTCCTTCATTTACTTGTTATGAATCGTTTGAAAATTGCATGTTAAGTGTCGAAACTGCAGTAACGTTTAGTTACAATAAAAAATAGTGATAAAAAACAAAGTAAAGTGTTTTATTAGACAAGAAAGGAGGTGAAGAAATCTTTGGATCCCACAAAGATTGCAGTGTTGTGTATGAAAAATATGCGGGATGGAGGTGTAATAATAGAATGTAAATACAAATGAGCTGCTGAAGCACTCAAGGCCGAAGCAGCTAATAAAATGGATGAACACTACAATGTAACGGAACCAAAAAAACACCTTCTGAAAAAAAAAATTTTGGGGATTACTGAAACAAATAACGCAGAAGAAATAGAAGAGCTAATGTATATACAAAATGAAGACATCTTACCTAAAGAACAATCAGACATTAAGGTAATACATGTTGGTCCAAGTAAAAAGAATAAGCGAAGTTTTATAGCTTATGTGCAGATAGATGGTGAAAGTTATAGTAAAATATTGGAAATTGGAAAAATTAATATAGGCTGGGATTCAAATCTTTTGTTATTAAAAATGATACAGCAAAAAATAATCTTTATATTGCTCATGTCAATATTAGATCGCTGGTTCCTTTCATTTAAAGACCTGGTTTTAAGTGAAAAGTTCCATATCATTGCTGTTACAGAAACCTGGTTATTGCCAGAATATCCTAGTTCCCTATTAAATATACCAAGTTACGCTATATATCGAACTGATAGAATAACAAGAGGTGGTGGAGTCATAGTTTATGTATCAAACTTTTTCCAGTGTGAGATGGTAGATGTAACATTTGTTACCGATGAAGATAATGATATAGAACATTTGTGGCTTTATGTTAAAGTTAAAGATCCTATTAGGTGCACTGTATAAACCTTCCTTAGTGCCATACAAAGATATATGTTGTTTAGAAAAAATTCTTTTCACAATTTCCATCCAATTTGATTATATTATACTCTTAGGTGATCTAAATATAAATTACTTAGAACAAGCATCTGACAAAATGTACTTGGAACAAATATTGAACAGCTTTAATTTGAATCAAGTAATTTCTGAACCAACAAAGTTATCCAGAACTAGTAGCACTTTGATCGATATAATATGTGTAGACTGCAAATTAGAAGTAATTGAAACAGGTACTACTGATATGTATAATCAAACTAACCACAGATTAGTTCACTGTAAAATTAAAGTTAATATTCCTAAACATGAAGCTAAAACAATATCTTATAGAGATTTTCGTAACTTCGACATACACAATTTTGAGGTAGATATAAAAAATATCAATTTTAATAGCATTTTAGAACTTGACTCATTAGATAATAAAGTGATTGCCTTCAATCAACAGCTAACCAATGTATTTAACATACATGCCCCAGTTAAAACTGTCCAACTAAAGCATCCATATAAGCCATATATTACAGATTCGATGATTATCAAACTAAACAAAAAAGCCCTGAATAGATATAAACGTACACATCATCCAGAACATAAATTATACTATCTTGATTTAAAAAATTATTTATCATTTGCTATAAGAAGTGAAAAGAAAGCTTACATGAATTTTTGAAATAAATAAAATTAGTAAAAATTCAAAAATACTCTGGGCTAAATTAAACCAGTGGAATGTTCACTCAAAACCATCCAATAAAATTCCTGCCCACTTGAAAAATGTCAATGATATAAGTAAATGTTTCTCGCAGGTAAATCAATTAGCCTCCCCCATTAGTAATACAACCTTGGATTATTATAGACATAATAAGTTTAATGAAAACATATTATTTCGGTTTAGATTCATTACAGAAAATGACATCCAGAATGCTTTTAGGCAGTTAAAATAAAAATGCATGGGAATTGATGAAATCAGTTATGAAATGTTAGATTTAAGTTTGCCATATATTACTAAATTCCTTCAAAGTGTAATTAATGAATCTCTACAAAATGGAAATTTTCCTAACATTTGGAAAATGTCTGTAATAAATCCCATTCCAAAAATATCAAATGCTCTTAACTATAGTGACTTAAGGCCTATAAATATTCTGCCCATCTTATCGGAAGTTACAGAAAAAATTGTTTTTACCATGATGTTCGATTTCATCTCTGATGAAAATTTGTTGCCCGCTATTCAATGAGGATTTAGATCTAACTATAGTACAGCTACAGCATTAAGTAAAGTCACGACCGATATTGTGAGTGGTCTGGACAGATCGGAGGCAGCTTGCTTGGTCTTGCTAGACTATAGCAAGGCATTTGATCTGTTAGACCATGAACTTATCATTGCTAAATTGAGCTATTATGGGTTCTCCGAGACGGTTTGCATGTGGTTTACAAGCTATTTGACTGATAGAACTCAAATTGTTGAAGTAGAGGGCTCTAGATCAAATCCTGTTGTTATTAGACAAGGAGTCCCACAGGGTAGCATACTGGGTCCTACATTATTTTGCTTGTATACGGCAAGCTTACCTGATGTTATAAATCACTGCGCTATACATCTTTATGCAGATGATACGCAGCTTATAAAAACATTTGAACCAACAGAAGCTAGTTATGCTCTAGAGGAAGTTAATGCAGATTTAGGCAGAATATTTAATTGGTCAGAGGAACATGGGCTACGCTTAAATGCTTCGAAGAGCTGCTTCTTAATAATAGGTACTAAGGTCTTAATAAATAAAGTTAATTTATATAATTTTACCACCTTGCACATAAATGGAAAAGAAATACCTCGTAAGGATTCAGCTAGAAATCTAGGAGTCGTATTTGATGCAAACTTAAATTATGAGGAACATGTTACCAATAAAATAAGGGTCATTTATATGAAACTTAAATCACTGTATAAATTTAAATTTATTTTCTCTGACAAAATCAAGTACAAGCTAGTGGAATCGCTTCTTTATCTACATATCGACTACTGCATAACAGTCTATAACAGTTATTTAACTGTAGAATTTAAAAATAAAATGCAACTAGCTCAGAATTCATGTGTTCGTTTTGCATATGGTATTATTAAATTTGATCATATAACACCTACTTATAATGTAAATTCCATCCTAAAAATCGAGTTCAGGTGGCTACTACTTTTTGGTGTGCAAAAAACCTGAATATTTGTATGACTATGTAATACCCAGACAAGAACTGCACAATTTAAATCTGTGAAATATAGTAAGATTCACCATACCTAGGCACAATAGCAAGAAATTTGAGTGTTGCTTTGCATATTTAGTTGTTAATTTGTTCAATAAAAGTGAATTTTATAATATGATGCAAAATAGATCAATAAGTAGTTTCAGAAGGACTTACAAAGAAAACATACTAAATACGCAAAAAAGCACGCAGCATTAGTTGTATATTGTATGTATATTTTTCTGTTTTTTTTCACTTCATTTTTGTTTGTTATGTGTTACAGAGTGATGTAAACATTAGTACTAAGTAGTTTTTTGTAACAGAGTATGTGGTGGCATGGAAGAACGTATACGAATGTCACCTTTTTGTGTTTGTATAATGTTTTTGAACATATATATAATTCACAAAAATATTTTTCTATTTCTATTTCTATTTGTATTCTATCATTATGATTGATTATCACAAAGTAACAGCTTCCACCATTCAATTTTTATTGTTGTATTTGTACACTTATTAGACATAATACAATATTTATAATTCTCTTTCTATTCACTCTGCATGGTAGAAACATAAAAATAACATCTTCTTTTAGTTTGTAAACACAAACCGCGAGTATAACAGTATTCACTTGTAGCAAGCTTATACAGAGTGACGTTACATCGTAACTGGCGTGAGATATGCATCATTCAAACGTGTTTAAAATCGCAGCCAAAGTTAATAATTTTTTTAGCTTTAATCTAAACAAACTAAATAAATAAATAAGTATGTGAAAAAACACATTTTTTAGTGGTCTGTCCATTTATGATATCAAAAAAATTTATGCATGTTGCCTATTGTCATATAGTCTATAAAATTTAATATGGCCGTATAAGTATTTTTCCCTTTACAAAGCCCGTGTTGATAATTACTTTATGTGTTAAATTTACAAAGAAAATGTGTAATTTTGTTAAATACTATTTTTTCTAAAGTCTTTGTGATTAATAAAGATATTGGTCTATAATTTTCCATTGAATGTTTATTATCTTTCTTATATAGTGGTATCACTTTTGCTGTATTAAAAACGTCTGGAAACTTGCCTTCGATTAATAAAGAATTAATGAGAAAAAGTCGATGGGTGAACAATGATATTTATAGTTATTTTTAATAAATTTGAAGAAATACCGTCTATTTCCGAATAATTTGATTTTTTAAGTTAATTGATCTCATTGTAGATTTCATTTTCAGACAGAGGGCTAAAAAACATTATAGGGAACTTTTTTACATTTGAAAACGTAAGGTTATCCTCGATTGGGAAGTTTGAATTTAAAATAATTGATTTTTCTACAAAAAACTTATTAAAGTTTAAAGTAATATCTTTAGTGATTACGTTATCCTTTAAATTTATTTCAATAATTCTGTTTGTCATTTGGCTATTTCCTATGGTTTTATTAATAATAATATACATAGTTTTACCTTGGCAGATGTAATAAATATTCTTTCATTGTTTAGTTTCTTTGCAGCTTTTATAACTTTTTTATATTTTTTGTAGAATTCAATGAAATTGAGATTAGTCGATTTAAATTCTCAGTTTGTTAAAATCTTTTAACTTGTAAGCTGAGGTTCTTATTCTAGTTGTTATCCAATTCTTGGTACGTTTAGGCATATTTTTAATTTTTTTTAGAAGAAATTACATGTAAAAAATAGTGTTGCAAAATATTTATTAAATTATTAAATCCCTCATCAACAGAATTACATTGATAAATGCCTTACCATAATTCTTTACTAATGAAATTTAAAATGTCTCGTAGTTTATTTTACTTAAAATTCTTCCATAACCAAAGTCAGTATGTTGAGATTCATACTTAATACTTAATATTTGAGCCAAATGGTCAAACATACCATTTTCATGAATAATACAGGATTTTTTTGTAATTTAATTTATTAATATTTGTGTAGATCTGATCTATGGCACTAAAAGAATTTGTAGTGAATCTAGTTGGTTCATGAGTCATAGTATTAATGTTGTATGTATTGAATATATCAACCAGTTCATTGCCTTGATCACTATTTGACATTAAACTGATATTAAAGTCGCCACATAAGATAATTTTTTATTTTGCATGATTTGTATACTGACCTAAAAACTGATCTAATTCTGTTAAAAATAAATCAACACCTGCTGACGGTGATCTGTACAAACAAAAAATTTAATAGAGTTACTACTTATCGATAAATTCAATGCCACAAATTTAAAAAAGTTTTTCACAATATGTTTTCTAGCCGTTTTTAAATGTTTGCCTACAAAATATAACACCTAAACAATAACCATTTACACTTACCAATTCCACCTCATTTTTAGTCATATAATGTTTTGTTAGGCTAGCAATGTGAATGTCTTCTAAATATCAAGAAGATTCTAAAATATCAATTTTGTTTCTAATGCACCGAACATTTTGATGAAAAATATTTAAAGGAACATTTCCCTCGTTTATTGATTACTAATCATTTTCATCATTACTTTTTACATTCTATCTCCCACTACAAATTCTATTACTTAAAACAGGATATACATTATCAAACATAGAGTGATGAACATTTAGATCTAAATTTAATTTCTCATTTGCACTAACACAATTAAGACATTTCGGATCAGAAACACAAGTTTTCTTTTCATGATCACTACCACCACAATTTAAACATTTTACATTACTGGTACATAAATCGACCTTATTATTGAAACCACCACATTTGAAGCAACGAAACAACCTGATGTATTCAAATACTCAACACTAGGCTGACCAACCTATACACAAAGTAGATCCTTCAATTACTTTCCTATATGATATTGGATTAAATTCCACAATCGTCATGTATTTAACTTTCATTTTCTCTATTGCTATGACTTGAGGTTCTAAAGTTGATTAATTTGTTAGCATCTATATTTTCATCAATATCTAATATTTTAAAAGCTGGGTTTTTTGTTCAGGAATTTTAATTTGGTAACTACCAAACTTACCTAATTTTTTTTCAGCCACTTTTTTTGTTTCTTCTTTGTTTTTACACTATGAGAACTTAATATTTTTCATTTGTGTTATTCTTACTTCAAAGATGCAGTTTTTAACATTGGCCTTTATTTCCTCATTAAATAAATGTCTAACAAAAAAAATAATAAATAAATAAAACAAAAAAATTATGGCGAAAATTCACCCACATCCCTTCTGTAACTAGTCCAAAAAACCATGATATTTAGATAAAAAGTTGACAAAATATGTAAGGTTATGAAATTAATAAATAGTCCAGATTTAGTTTTTGCAACTTTTTGAATTTATTGGCAAATAACTATTAAGGGGGCTACCCTTATGAACTGATTTAAGGCAAATGTTTATATACAAAACTCAACTTATTTTTTTCTAGTTATATCACCTCCTTGAACGAAGGTGCTTATTTATCGTATATACAGGATGTTATTTTTTTTTCTGCAAAACTTTAAAAATCAATAGAACAAGTCAAAATAATGACAATTTCCTGAAGTAACTTGATTCAAAATTTTCACCGTTTCAATTTATTTTCTGTATTGTGATGTACTTCCGGTGTGTACAAAAGAGGACATGTCACTTTGGCACTCTAGAATACGGCGGTCAGGTGAACTTTTATTATGGTACGGTCTCGAGCGCCAGTTCCTGTTTTAGAATGTAGGAACACCACTTTACTCCATTAGCGGAATAATGGACGCCGGGTAACTACAGTGAAGACACGGAAATGCCCGGGGGTTGGAGGTAAATATACCCACTTTCACTAATCGACATTTATTATTGCGAAGTACTATATATACAATTCATGTACACTTAAATTACACTACAATCTATACAGGGTGATACTAGCAAGCAGGTATGCAGTGACAGAATGTAACGGTTAACGAAACGGTATAAATAGCAAGCGATTAAATGGTCAGGACAAGATAGCAAAATGATTACAGCGAGCAATGTACGAATACCAGAAAAGAGGAAGCAAACACCAATTATATACAAGAAAATTATATCTATATTTACAGATACTTGGTTATTGATTGGTACTTGGAAAGTAGTATACCTGTAAGAAAATATATGGATTAACAATAGGGTGCTACCTTGAGGATCGAACAACACGAGGTCGCCGGCAGGACTTCGAGCATAGCTGATTAATACGGCCGCGACAGTACTTTAAGGATCGAACAACAGAAGGTACGTATGTCACTATAACGCTACTTTGAGGATCGCCCATTACAAGGTCACCGACAGAACTTCGGACATAACTGATCTGTTACGAGGAAATTATATTAATACTGAATATAGGAGAGAAAATAGCAAATTAGTAATACAGTAACGGAGTCACCGTAATAACCAAGTCGGCTGCTGTGTCCAAACTTCCACTTACTGTTACTTCCTGATTTTGGGGTGACGGTGCGGTTGACGGATCGGTATTGATACGGCTGGTTTGACGAAATGGTAGAGCACGACTGCTGCACACGGTGTTTGGAGAACGACTTACTTCACACTCAGAAATTTCTATATTATTAATAGCAATTAGAGCGGAAGCGCAGAAAATCGACGCATTAGATATTCACTGCATCATAGTGAATCCACTTGTAATATTCTGAAAAACGGATTTTACTTATGGGACGGTATATCACAGGAATGTTTACAACTACTACTTACGGTGCTCGGAGAACGACTGATTCCACGTCTGAAATTTCTATATTAATAATAGCAGTCAGAGCAAAAGCACAGAAAATCGACCCACTAGATATTCCCTACATAAGTACAATACAATACAATACAATACTTTACTTTTATTAACCTAAATCAAAATGAAATACAATAACGTTTATCAAGTAATATATGAGCTGCAGTACAATGTAATTAAATTTATATTTATATGTAGGGCTGTCAAAAATGTTCCGTGGGACAGTGGCGTACGCGAAATTAACTAATACGAGAAACTTACAATTTATAACAATGTATGTAAAATTTACCCTCTTAACTAGCTTGATGAACTAGCTTGCTTATCACAAACTGGAGAAGATGTGTAGCCATTTTGCAGCATCAGGCATGTTTCTATGGTTGTCTCCATGAGCGATGTTCGCTTTGGTGAAAATATATTCTTATATTTTGAAAACGACCGTTCGACATTTACTGATGTAATACACGCATACGTAAAATAGTCTTTGAACGACTTAACGGATCTGGAGCTGCAACATCACATATTTGTCTTAATTTGCTAAAACCGGTGTCTTTATTGAACACACTTGCGAACTTTTCTTTAATGCGCTCATTTGTTGCGTCACCTATAGCGTGTAGCAGTAGATTTACTTCGTCCACTATTTGCAGTGACTTCGCTAACGACAATGCACTGTTTTCTAATTTTTTTATGCTTTCATGTAATGGTTTATAGTTCTTTGCAATATTTTTTAAAACTGTTTCAACGGAAATAACTTCGAATTTTGTCTGGCTTTCCTTAATAGCTGTAGCCTCATCTGGATTAAATTGTAGTATCACAGCTTTTATTTGTTGAAAATATTCAGCATAATAAAAAGCTACCTGCAACCATGTAAGAATCGGCTGTGGTGGTTCAGGAATACCGGGACACTTGCTATGAAATGCACGGAGACGTTTAGGAGATTTAAGAAACACTTTTTTTGTACTTGCTATTAATGCATCCACCTCTGGAAAACCATTTCGAATAGTTTCTGCCACAAGATGTAAAGCATGCACTTTACACGTAACATGTATAAACATACAACCTTGTTCTTGCAAAGAACGGCCTACCGAACGCATTGTCATGGCGTCATCAGTCACAAACATCAACACTTAACTTTTTGACAGTTCAAATTTTTCTAACGTCTCCAGCACCACCCTGATAATTGTTTCGCTAGTACACTGAATTAGTCTTTTGCTAGCTAGTAACAGTGGAACTGTCGGTTTAAGAGGGTCCAGTACTCGTACTATAACATTTAAAATAGAATTTTTTTTACAATCTGTTGTCTCATCAACAGATAATCACAGCCGTGTATTTTTTAATTCACATTTCGTCTTATTTACCATGTCTACGTGTACAGTTGGTAGATAGTAACATAACGTTGTGCGACTTGGTAACTTCACCTGGTCATTGTATTTATTCCAGAACTCTCGAAATGGTTGTTTATCGAGTATGTGCAGCGGAACATCACAGACAATCAGCATTAATAGTAAATCAAACATAAACTGTGTTGTTGAAGGCACGCCATTTTTTTTATTTTTATGGTGTACACTATTTATGTGAAGTCCACAATCACGCTTATCCCAGCACATCAAATCTTTCTCGCACACTTTACAAATTATTTTACCACCATCATAGAATAAATCCGGGAATTCACCTATGAATTTATTCACTTTGTCAGCAAATGGCCGTTTTCTACCCCTGCGTACGTCTGCCATGCTTTATTATTAAATTAATATCAACAATACAGTACAACAAATAAAATAAAAACACAAAAACAATATGCAATACGCCCAAGTGACAACGTGTGCACAACTCAAAAAACTAATAATAGACTGGACTGGAGAAAGAGTTTCGCGGTCAAAATACATTATAGAGGATAGAACAGTTGCAGCTAGAGATTTACGAAACATTGTTGTTTTGTGCAGAGGTAATTGGAGATTTGTGATTCTTACAAAAAAGTTATTTATATGTTATTGGTGTACAAAGTTCTTTATATGTTTTTTAGTAAAAGTAACACATTTCAAAATGTATATAGATGGCGCTGTTAAAATTGCATATCTCTTAAAAACTTCTCGACAACTTGCACGATAGTCCGAATTAGACACAAAACACAAAACAGAAAATAAAAGAGGTGGAAAGCGAATTGGGAAATAGATATAGTGTAGCTGATGGTGTTAAAAAAAACCCTAAAATTATAATACGTGGATTTGAAGAAGACTTTGTTAATGTGGAAGATGAAAACATTATTACTGACAGTCTGAAAGAATAAAACGATTTAATAATCCCTGATAAATCCTTTTTACAAGTACAATCAAAGTATAAGCAAAAAGACAAACGAAATAAAAGCAATATAATCCTAACTGTGGATGTTGCTTTAAAAAAACAGATGTGCCAAATAGGTAAAGTTAACATTGGTTGGAGAAGATGTGTGGTTCATAAATACTATGCTGTTATGAGGTGCTTCCGGTGTGCAAGGTATGGACACAAGGCAGGTGACTGTCAAAATAACGTAGCATGTTTCAAGTGTGCAAGTCCACATAAAACAAATGAATGCTCAGACAACAATTTGAAGTGTATCAACTGTGAAGAAACTAACAAAAAATTTGGGAAATCTCTAGCAACTGACCATGCTGTAACTAACCCAGACTGTGCTTGTTATAAGAGAATTCTACAACTTGAGGTAAATAAAACAAAGCAGTCATAGCAGCCACTGAACCTTTCCCTGAATAAAGAACACAAAACGTCAATAAATCTACTACACCTTAACGCCAAATGTATATCGAACTGTATAAATAATATAAGCGTAATTGCCAGCAAGCTCACCGTTAACTTTGTGGCAATCACCGAGCACTGGCAGTCTGCTAGTAGTATAGAAGCATTTCAAATGGACAATTACTATATAGCCTCTTCTTATTGTCGTACTGCAGCCAAGGCCCATGGAGGAACTGTGTTATACGCGTTAAACTCTCTGAAGTTTACAGCACGTGAAGATATAACTACTCTATCGGACGAATACACTTTTGAATGTACGGCAGCAGAATTTATTGTTAATAATATTTTTTTATGTTATCTGTGTTGTGTATAGGCCCCCATCATCTAATTTTAATACTTTTATTAATAAACTAGACCTGTTATTAGAAAAAGCATGTGAAAGTGATAAATTTTTGTTGATTGCTGGAGATTTCAACGTAGAAATGCTGGAATCTTCAATCGTTCCGAGGGAAAGCATGTCTTGCGTAATTTATTAAAATCATACAATATGGAAATATCTATAAATGAGCCCGCACGAGTTACTGCTAGCTCAAAAACCTGTGTCGATTGTATGTGTATATATATATATATATATATATATATATATATATATATATATATATATATATATATATATATAAGTGCAGCATCTTATGTTGCAACAGTAATAGATACAAGTATATCAGGTAATTTTGCTCAACATATTAGTGTACACCACAAATCTACGTTACCAGAAAAACCACTGGAAATGAGACTAACTATGAGTACTTTTATGATCTTCTTATGAATGAAACATGGCTACAGGTTTATGAGGCATCAGCTGATAAAATGTATAATAACTTTATTACATTACTTTCGTTATATTTTAATACTGCTTTTCCCTCAAAGAAAGTAAGAATCAACATAAATAAACCTAAACTTAAATGGATATCTGTTAAAATTTCTCAAGCAAAAGACACTTTAAATCTTTTGTCAGAATTATATAGACAGAATCAAATAGGAAAAAATGTTTATACAGACTACAAAGATTACTACTCCAATCTACTTTTTTTAGAAAAAAAAGAAATATTATGGGGAAAAAAATTTCCCAGTCAGATAACAAATCTAAAACAATCTGGGATATTATCAATAGGGAGAATGGTACAAAAACATGTCCTTCAAATGTCTTTAATGGCAATAAAGTTAACAATGAACCGATCACTTCACCTGAAAAAGCAAGTAATATGTTTAATGAATTTTTCTCTACAGAGGCTATGCGGCTTGTTGACAGTACTCCTATTAATGCTAGTTTAATACATATGACAGAAAACTCTAATTCAATTTTTCTAGCTGAGGTAAAGGAGAGGAAGTATTAGAATGCATTAAAGGACTAAAAAATAAATACTCATCAGGAGAAGACCATGTAAGTAATCTACTATTGAAAAAAATTGCTATATATATTGTTCAACCTATTACCTATATATTAAATGAATCATTGAGATGTGGAGTTTTTCCAACTGGACTGAAGGTAGCAATTGTCAAACAGCTATATAAAAAGGGAGATCCCTTCTTAATAGAAAACCATAGACCTATTAGTTTGTTGTCCGCCTTCTCAAACTTAAATGAACTTATTATGTGCAGAAGATTAATACCTTTTTTGGAATCCAACAATATAATTAACAGTTGCCAATATGACTTTCAAAAGGGTAAATCAACGACAACTGCCTCTGTTGAGAGGATTTTACATTTTCTAGACAACGGGTATCTAGTTCATGGTGTCTTTCTTGACTTAACAAAGGCTTTTGACTGTGTGATTCATGGTATTCTCCTTGATAAGTTGGAAAAAATGGGAATCCTTGGCACAGCCCATGATTGGTTCAAGTCCTACCTCTCCGGCAGGACAGAAAGTTTGTATAGAACATAATTCAATCGAATATCTCTCAAAAACAAGAACTATCAACCTGGGAGTACCATAGGGCAGTGTACTTGGTCCAATCCTATTCATTTTGTATGTCAATGATCTAACAAATACAATAAATGACTCATCCATAATACTAACTAATTATGCAGACGATACAAATATTCTGATTGCTGAGCAGAACTATGAAGCCTTAAACTTAAAAACTATACATTTAATGCCCTAAATAGCAGATTGGTTTAAAAAAAATCGTTGTTAAATACCAGCAAAACAAATTGCATTTTATTTAGGCACAGTCGAAACACCAGCAATTTTCCTGAAAACATTAATATTAACAACACAGGTATTACCTACACAAACTGCACTAAATTCCTGGGGGTCATTATTGACCAACATATGAACTGGGCGGACCATGTGCAACTGCTCTGTGGTAGGCTCAGCAAAGTCTGTTATAGTCTTAAAGAACTGAGAAAGATTGTTGATCAGAATTCACTTATGATTGCATATTATGGGCATTTTTATTCTATCATGTCTTACGGAATTTTATTCTGGGGTGGTACACTCAGTCAAGACCCCTTTGTAATACAAAAGAGAGCAATTAGAACTATATCAGGATTGAGATTAGGAGACTCATGTCGGGGAGTTTTTAAAAGTTTGAATTTACTAACACTACCCGCAGTTTATGTATATGAATGTCTAAAGTTTGTCTTTAACAACATGACTCTCTTTGAAAATTATGTAAACCAACATTTGCATAAGACTAGATTTAAAGATAACTTTTGCTATCCGACTCATAAAACAACTCTACTCGAAAAAGTTTGTTTTTATAAGTGTGTTCAAATATATAATTTACTTCCAAAAAAAAATAAAAGATATAATAGTGTTCAATAGTTTCATGAAAACAAATCAAGATTACCCTGAAGAGAAACCGGTTTGAAACAATTGTTTGAGAAATAATTGTTATTTCAAATACTGGACTTGCAAAATAAATTTAACTTTGATTCAAAACGGTTTTAAAAGAAATATTAACACCAGTTATCGTATACAGGGTGTACCAAAGTGAACGAAAAACCCACTTAGGTCTGATTACAACAGAAAACTATTAACAGAACAATCACTTTGTTACAATATATAGGGTATTCATTTTCAACCTACGCCCTAGACGTATCCCCGGACTAAATCGTAATATCATTTTGAAATTTTGGTCGAATGAATTCTAGGAAAGGACCTACCATTCTAAATCATTTTCGAACTTTTATTACTACCCGTTATACCGGACGTTGACATCAACTTTGGTATTTTAAATGGAACTTCCTTCATTTTTCTTACATTTTTGAATTCCTCATCAAAATTAAGGTTAAGTTTGATAAAACAACCCTACCTTGATTCTCAACTGTTTTTGAGTTATATATATTTTTTAAAATTTGTTACGTTTGCAGCGTCGCCCATTATTGCGATTATCTTCAAGACTAATTCATAATAATTAATGATTTTTTGACATCGTCTTAATGTTTTAATAAGTTATCAAACTGTTAAAAAATGTTTTGAAAAAAAATTAAATATGGAGTTAAAAACATGCCTTTGATGTCAAATTTAAAATCTAAAAAACTTAATTTTTTTGTAAATAGCACCCCATATTTTTTTACACCGTTGCATTAATCGCTCAATCCCTAGTAAAAAAGTATAAGGCACTATGTGGCTAATTCATTTTTTTTTATTTTACCACAAAATATCAATTTTAGCCACATAGTGCCTTATACTTTTATTCAAAGGATTGAGTGATTAATGTAATGGTGTAAAAAAAGATGGGGTGCTATTTAAAGAAATGTGGTTTTTTAGATTTTAAATTTATGACATTCAAGATATGTTTTAAACCGCATTTTTAATTTTCTTCCAAAAATTTTTTTGACGGCTTGATAACTTATTAAAACATTAAGAAGTCAAAAAAATCATTAATTACTATCAATTAGTTTTGAAAATAACCGCAATAAAGAGACGCTGCAAATGCAACAAATTTTAAAAAATGTAACAACTCAAAAACAGTTGAGAATCAAAATACTTAATATTGATGAGGAATCCAAAAATGTAAGAAAAATGTTGATGTCAACTTCCGGTATAACTGGAAGTGATAAAAGTTCAAAAGTATTTTAGAATGGCAACCAAAATACTAAAACTATATTCTTATTCAGTCCGGAGATACGTTTAGGGGGTAGGTTGAAAACGACCACCCTGTGTATAAACACACAGGAAAGATAACATAAAATCATTTTGCACACTTAGGAGTATGAAAAACTATTGCATTCATAATAAAACCCTCTCAACTAAATGGTTTCTTAGTAAAGAAGTAAAGAAATGAAGGCTTTTTAAAAAATTGTATAACTGCGCCGATTTTGAAAAATGGGCAAAATGGCATATATTTCTGCTCCCTGGTGATTTTTTACATAATATTTATGCACCAAAGGCATAAAGAAGCATTTAAGTCTCGTGGTATGAAATTAACGATAAGGGCCATAAACGCTGGTTAGGCCCGAGGTGTACAGTGTGGGCCATATTTAATCGGAAAACTTAGAGAATTGATAGAATATGTCAAAATAATATGGATTTGTCATATAAATTAATAGCTAAAAATGCTTATTTTTCAAGATAGAGGGCATATTTCTCCGAAAATAATTGACATATTGTTATGAAATTCAGAAGCTACAAGTTGTGTACACCTCGAACCATTCAAAATTATATTAATGGAAAAATGCAAAACCATGTAATTTTTTTAAACGATTCTCAGTTAATAGCTAATTGATAAGTAGGGAATGAAATGAGTTTATCTCAAAGACGTTGCATCTTATCAAAAAATTATAAGAAAACGTTTTTGTGCGTTAATGATAGTAAATACTGAAAAAGAAAGAAAAAGTTTAGGTCAGTGGCGTCCCGTTTTCTGGGAAGAATATCTTGTCTGGTTGGAATGGAGACATGAAAACGATGTTGAGAAGTGTACTGATATACGCAATGTCACCTTCCAAATATTATAACAATATCTAAATTATTTCCGGAGAAATATGGAAAAAACAGAAAATAAATTAAAACTTCAACGCCATCTATTTAGAAAACTAAACATTTTTAGCTATACTTATATGACAAATCCATATTACTTTTGGGTGTTCTGTTGATTCTTTAAACTTTCCGATTAAAATCTGTCTCACCCTATATGAAGAATTTTATGTCTTAATTAATACTATCTTGCAAATATTCTATAAGAATTGTCAATCTGTTAATTTTTGACATTCCATAACAATCCTATTCTGCCGTCCTTAAGAAAAAGGCCGTATTGTAAAATTTTTTAGCGAATTGAGTTAGTGGTATTTTTTGTAATTAGAAGGGTTCAAATCTACCGAAAAAAAAACAACTTATTTTTATAAGTTTAAATGTGGTTAAATTAATTTTAAAATATTGTCATTTGTGATACGTTACATTATTTCCCAGCTGCACTACTCAAGAAGGACATATGTGTCAATATACTGACGAGAAAAGCGGGTAGACAGGGTCCGGGCGCTTAAAATAAGTTTATTAATTATAAATAAAAATATATTTTATTTTTTATTTTGCGTAAGAAAATGCGTATTTTGGATGCATACGTTACACTTTTTTTATATAAAAATTAAACAAGTAGTAGGCCACACACTCAGAAGTATAGCGTTAACTACTGCAATTTGTATTAGTATTACCAGAGACGTACATATAGTCTCTGGTATTACTTTATACTTGCGGTCGTACGCGAATCAGTTATTACCACCTAAAAACAAGACTTCAGTGATGCGACGTGACGTCACAACCGCTGGTAAAAACTAATAATAATAAATAGCACTAAATTACTTTTAATGTTTAGTAAGAGCTTTCTATAAAAACGAGGTTGCCAGTCGTGAACTATATCGCACCCCATTCGGCTTTTTTTAAAGGGAAAACGATATTTCAAAGCAAAAATCCGGCGAAATTCATGTACCAAACTATTGTGAAAATGAATATGAGAATAGTTTTTAGATTTAAATTTCAAAGAAATAAATTAGAAAATCATTACGATAAAATAAAACACATTTTAATGAGAAAGTTTAAACACGGTTTATGAGGCAATAAGTTAATAAATATGAGTATTTATACTAGGATTAACAAAGTAGAATTACAATTTAAAAACATTAAAGTTTGAATGAAGATTAATATGTCTAACTGGTCATTAAGTAAATAATTAATAATCATTTATCAATCAACGGCTTTTGCAATTTAATTTTTAAAAAATCTGTTACACTTATGTGCACTTATTTTTATTAATGAATTGCTCTTTGATGGAATAAAGCTTGCACACATTACTGCACTTTGTAGGTATAAATCCTTTTCGTGGAATAGCTCAAATCCATTTTTTACACAAGCTTTCATGCTTCGAAAAAGAAAACACGCACTTTCGGCCCATTCACATACAGTTCACCCATCCGTAATAGACACTCGAAAACAATGCAAAGAAAATGTTGCCGTATGAATAGAAAATTAGGCGAGCATATTATAATTATATTTATTGTTTTAATAAACTTTTAATTGTGTTAATTCAAATTCTCATAGTTTTTTGTACTCCGAATTTTTTAAATTTAACTATGGCATCAGCAAATATGGTTTCTTTACATTCCTTTGGAGTTACAGATGGGGGAACTGTAATTTCCTTTACAACCCGATGCACTGCATTTATACGGCCGCATGTTTACGGACTTCTATACTGACAATTTTAATTAAAAAACAGTAATTATAGCGTGAAAACTCTCGGAAAAAATAAATAATAATATATAACATGCTTAAGTAACTGAATTCATACTTTACTTAATATACCTACTTGTAAATAATATATTTTTAATTAAAAATTATGTGCATTGAAAAGTAGTACTTCTGATTTGTCCCAATCTAAGAGTTTGATTTTATCCCTGGGACCATAATGGTTCTCCACGGGCTTGCACGGAAGACTTTTTAACAGATTGATCCAGAATACATCGAAATGTATTGTAATCAAAAACAACATACCAAGATGGTAACACAGTTGGCTAGAAGGTTGTTGTGCGGCAGAATACGGCTAGTCACTGTCACCTATTAAAAAATGTTGAACCAAGTTATGCAATGAAACACTTCGACTTAATATACTGGAAGATATCGAAAATGTCCAGAACTTGTAAGAAACGTTTTTTCAAAAGAAATTTGGAATAATTCAAAAATGATTTAATTGTTTTTAAACGTGCATAGGCATAGAAGTTTAAAAAATGGTTCGTGTTCCCTCTGTCTACGTCAGTGGTTATATTACTAACATATTTTTCGTAATTTTTTTCAGATTCAACCAAACATAAATGATTGCCAAATGTGGAAGAAATATATTAATATTTCATAACACAAAAATCACTTATACATGATCTTAAAATATTTTTTAATTGAACCACAAATAAAAAAGTTACAAGGCATTTTCAAAAATGGTGATTTTGGCTTTTTCCTAAACAAAATCTAAACCGATCGGAATTCAATTTTTTTTTTAATTTTTAAAATTTTCTGATTTTAAAAATGCAGTAATAACAAAAAATTTAGTTGTATTTTTTTAACTGAAAAATAAATTAAGAATGCCACTATGTAGAGTCCTTAAAAAAATTTACAAGGCATTATTGCATTTTTAAAATCGGAAATTTTTTCTAATTTAAATTTTTTTAAAAACAATTGAATTCCAATTAGTTTAGATTTTGTTTCGGAAAAAGCCAAAATCGCCATTTTTAAAAATGTACTTTTTTTTTGGTTCAATTAAAAATGTTTTAAGATCATTTTGCCATAATTTTTTAATTCTTAATTTATTTTTTCAAATAGCAGATTTAAAAAAAAATCTTTATTTTTTTATTAAGGATTATTGCATTTTTAAAATCAGAAAAATATTCATTTTATTATCTTAATAGATATAGTTTAAATAGAGCTCAAAGATTTAAATTTTTTATGTTTAATATGAAAGATGTGCTTAAACTTTAAAATAATGAACTGATAAATTTGCACTTTAACCTCAAATTTGAAACGTAAGTCATGAAATCATTACAATGTTCCATATGTGATTACAAAATATTGTGTGAATATTTGTGATTTGCTTTAGTGTGCAAATACACATTTTTGTGGATATTTAAACATATGGTTTTTAGGTGTAGTTATTATATAGATAATTTGTATAATTTTAAAGTCTGTATTATGCAGGTCTAAAAATATTTTGCATATATTTTTTGAAATTAAGTACCTATATTATTTTGACATAATTCTGAAGCTATTTGTTTTATCCCCATTTTGTAAATTATTACAAAAGTGTATATAATTCTAATGGGCAGTGTAAATTAATTTCAAAAAGTAATAAAACTTTAAAACTTTTTTGTGTGACTAATTAGATTGCATTTTAAATTTTTGTGTTGTGTGTTGTAATTATTACAAATCTAATTATACTTAATTAATTATTTTTTAGAAAATGTGTTCTGCAACTTTTATCAAAATATATGTAATTTATACGGATTGCTCATATCACTATAATTAAAAATAAAAAATGTCTCAGAAAGTATGCAGCCACATGCCTTATTAAGAATATATGACCTCTATGTGAAACAAGACAAAGTAATGCTACATTTTATAAAATGAAAAATTTTTTGGTGTCAAAATTTCATACAAAACGATATAAAATATGTATTATTCAGAAAAATCCACAATAATATTTTCTAATTATAACACAACCGAATGTTATTCAGGGAATAAACTTCTAAAAGATTGATGGGAGATAATGAATAAACAAATTTGTTTTGGAATCTTAGACATGTACAAAGTAACATTGAAAAATTAAACTCTCTGATAAATGCCAGGCAGAAACTTCCCTTGTTTTATAAATATTTTGAAAGGGAAAAAAACGAGGTTTAGTTGGTACAGTGATAAAAAGGATGTATTGAATGAAATGATATTTGATTATATCATATCAAACAAATAAATTTGTCATCCGTGCGCAACAAAATATGTTTTAAACAATTATTTATGTGGAATTTAAAAAATTAAATAACTTCTCAATTTAATATAGATTCTTTTAAATAATTGGTGTAATAAAACCACCTGGTTATACTGTAACTCATTTTGAATATTAACTTTATTTGAACTGACAAGCTTGGGGTATTTTCCCATTTTTTTTAATTTGAAAATCAAAAACTAGAGATAAAAATAAGAGACATGTCTTTTCTTTATTTTTTGTTTTCATTTAATTTGAAAAAAATTTAACGTCACTAAGTGTAAATTCAAATAGAGCATCAAATGTAGTGTTATTTCTAGAGTATTTCATAATCTACAGCAGAGTTGCCAACTTAGGCGATAAATTTCAAATGGGAGATTTGAAATTGCGACATATTTTTCATGTTTGCGATTGTCACCAAATTGGACGATATTTAATTAAAAAAAAATATCTGGATGTGGCATTTGGGTCATATCTGGTACGTCGATTTTTGTTTTGTTTTATAGATCCAAGTTAGATATGTTTGCGAAGTATAATACTGTTTTGTCTTCAACTATGTACGACAACCCTATACCTGAGCATAATCAACCATCTGGTTTGTTGAGTGGTTTTTTTATATGAAATTTTCAAACGACAAGGATGTGTAGACTCACACGACGGTATACTTACTTATTCTGTGGTATAAAAAAGAAAGGAAAAATTACCAAAATCAAAGACAACTACAGACTGCAGATTTTTTTGAAATTTGGCGATTTGAGCGATTTTAGGTCATGAAATGGCAATATTTTTAAAAGTTGGCAACCCTGATCCACAGTTATATGGAATTGTCGCATACCTAGAACTCCTAGAAGATATATCCGTTGTAAATGAAACCTGGCTCAACCCCACTATTTTCATTTAAGAAAATGTGTTCTTTAAAATGTTTTTTTTAACTGCCTCTCAAGTCTCCGGAGTAACTTCTAAAAAATCCTAGGATTTTATGTTGAGCAAAGAGACGAGACCCTACAGTTTATTGTGGAGTCCGAGCCACATCTAGGGCATCGACAGTTCCTTCTCCATTTTATTCCGAAACAAATTACAAATAAAATTACTAACCTGCTCCGGGATTGTTTATAGAAATAAATTGATGAAATTTTAATATATTATATACATAAAATTTTTATGCACTTCCGGTTTTGCCAGAAATTACCTCAACTTTCTAATTTTAAATGCAACATCCTATATATTTTAAAATTTTTGATATTTATGGTGAATTCTGAATATAACAGCATACATTTTTCTTTGATTGTTTATTTATTTCTTTTTTTTAACGAAAATTTTTATTTTTTATTTAGTGTTGTGATTTACAAAAAATGTTTCTGACTATTTTTTATTTCTTACGATCTTAAAAATTGAATTATTGCTTTATGATAAATACTCTCTTACATAGGGGCCTTCAAAAGTGAGAAAATCGGTTTTTCTAAAAATTGCTTATTTGTCAAATCTCAAAATGGTGGCTCATCACGATATTTAGAAAATACATCATTTTGCGATTACAGCGATAACCATAACTTAGCAATTCCATAAGAATTCACAGTAGAAAAATCAAAATAAATAGGTGTTATAATGTAATTCACAAAACCCGATACACAAAGTAGTATGCTGTGAAAACAGTTATCTTAAATAAAGTTATTTGTTTAAAATAGCTGTCAAAATAGTTATCAAGTAAACAATAGCTATACTAGCATTACAGTAAGCGTAATTTAAGTGTACTAGTTATGACGAGTATTTTAAACAAATAATTTTATTTGAGATAATTGTTTTTGCAGCACACAATAGTGTGTATTATAATATAATACACAAAACCCAATGCACAAGATATTGTTTTGTGTATTATATTATAATACCTATTTATTTAGAAGAATTTCGATTTTTCTATTGTGGATTCTTATTGAATTGCTAAGTTATGGATGTCACTATAATGTATTTTCTAAATATTGTAATGAGCCACCAATTTGAGATTTGATAAATATGCCTTTACTAGAAAAACTGATTTTATCACTTTTGAGGGCTTCTATGTAAGATAGTTAGGTTAGGTTAAGTTAGGTTTGTTGTGAGTGGGTCTCAGTAGACCCTCCACTGCGGCCATCAGCAGGCCTATTGTGGCTCACGCCTAATTATATTTCACCCAATAAGTTCAGTCTCTTAATGAAACTGATAACTTTATTGGGTGAGAATGTGTCCAGATCCTCTGGCAGCAGTTGCCCTTTGCCAAATATTGAGAATCGGATCCTCTCCACAGCGGGACAGGTGCATAAGATGTGGTCCGCCTTCTCATCATCCTCCAGGCATAGACGGCACTCGGCGTTTTCCGCTAGGCCGAGTTTATGCAGATGATAGTTTAGTCGGCAGTGCCCGGTATATAGGCCTGTTAGAGTTTCCAGGTTTATCCTGTTTAACTCTAAAAGTTTCTTAGTTCTCGATTTCAAAGGGTATTTTATGAACGCCTTCGAATGAACTAATCCTGGTAACTCTTGCCAATACTGGAGAGTTTGCCTTTCAGCCCAGGTTGAGATAGCCATCTTGGCCGTACTTGAAGATATGCCAAGTATTGGTTCTGGTCCGATGAATCGTGATCTCGCTCCTTCTCTGGCTAAGGAGTCCGCTATTTCGTTACCTTCCATACCAGAGTGGCCAGGTACCCAGACCAGAGTCACTTTGTTGTTCTTGCCCAAATGATTTAGAGCTTTCTGACAGTTCCATACCGTTTTGGAGTTACACCGGTAGGAGCCAAGAGCTTTTATAGCTGCTTGGCTATCTGAGAAAATTTTTATTGATCTGCGTGTAAGATGCATATATTCCAGCCTTCGTACACACAGTTCAATGGCATGAACCTCAGCCTGAAAAACAGTTGCATGAGTACCTAGGTTTGAGACTATCCTCACCCTTGGTCTGTAGCTGTGTACTCCGGCTCCTGTTCCCTCGGGAGTTTTGGAACCGTCTGTAAACCAACAACTGTCTGCCTTCAGTAGGTCGGCTTTATTCCGATCCCACTCATCTCTTTCTGGAGAAAGAATGTTGAAGGTCAGCTCGTAGTTGGTCATAGTAGGCATAGTATCCGAGGGCATTCCCAGGATGCTGTGATTCTCTATGTCATCCAACAACCTGTTCCGCTCCATGATACTAGTCTGCGGCATATTAATGGCCGCTTGTTGCAGTCTGTAGGTTGCCCACCTGGCCTCTCTCTCCAAATATATATGAAGAGGGGGTAAATCCAGGAGGATTTCCATTGCAGCTGACGGTGTGGTGCTAATTGCTCCCGTTACGGTCATGCATGCTAATCTCTGCAGTCCAGAGAGTTTGGATTTGGCCGTCCGTTGTAATCCTTTCGGCCACCAAACAATGGATCCGTATGTTATCATTGGTCTGATGACCGTGATATAAATCCAGTAAATTTGTTGGGGACCCATGCCCCAGGATTTGCCACAAATACGACGGCATGTCCATAGGGACAGCTTTGCTTTGTGGATTACCTTTTCCAGATGGGAGTTCCAATTAAGTGATTTATCCAGAGTGATTCCTAGATATTTCACCTCCTCCGCAAATGGAACAGTTTCACCCAATAAAGTGGGAGGTCTTAAGTCCTCCAGCTTCCTTTTCCGGGTGAATGGTACTATTACTGTTTTTTGAGGGTTTACAGACATCTGTTCCCTGTCGCACCAGTTACTCACTGCATCCAGAGTCTCTTGAAGGGTATTTGATATTACTCCTTCAGAGTTTCCTCTGACTAGTATGACTAGATCATCTGCATATGCTAGAACCTCAACCTCCCACAGTGTGAGAATAGCCAGTAGGTCGTCCACAAGAAGTGACCACAAAAGGGGGGAAAGAACTCCACCCTGCGGGCACCCTCTCATGACTCTAAACCTAACTGTTTCTCCCTGTAGAGACGTTGTTATGGTTCTGTTTGGAAGCATAGCACGAATCCAGTCGCCTATAGTAGGCTCAATTCCTCTGGCAGCCACTGCTGCATATAAGGAGTCGGGCAGTGCATTATTAAATGCTCCCTCAATGTCGAGAAAGGCTCCCACCGCAATTTCCTTCATTTGAAGGGATTGGGTAATCTTCTCGACTAGGTTATTGAGTGCTAGTTCTGTTGATTTTCCTGTCTGATAGGCGTACTGATGGATATTGAGGGGGTGATGATTCAGGATGTTCCCCCTGATATATCCGTCCAGCACCTTCTCCAGGCCTTTCAACAGAAAAGATGTCAGGCTAATTGGTCTAAGCGATTTAGGGCTTGGTTCTTTCCTATCCATTTTTGGTATATATACTACCTTAACCGCCGACCAACTGGATGGGATATAGTTCCATACCAGACTAGCTCTGAATAGTTTAATGAGGAGTGGGAGCAATATTTCCAGTCCATTTTGTAGTAGAGCTGGAAAAACTCCATCCTCTCCTGGCGATTTGAATGGTTGGAATGATCCGATGGCCCACTCAATTGCCGGTATTGTGATCACCTTTTTAGCCGTCAGCCAATCATTTTTATCAGGTCGTTTTAATCGGCCTTCTGATGGTGACGGCTGTTGGTCATCCGCATTCAAGCACCCTGGGAAGTGGTTTTGTGCTAGGAGCTGTAAGGTTTCCTTTCCAGAGTCCGTATATGAGCCATCCGGCCGCCTTAACGAACCGAATTCCCTTGTCGGCTCTCTGGAATGAATCTTGTGGACTCTAGTACTGTGAGGTACGTCAGTTATACTCTCACAGAATTTCCTCCAAGATCCCCTTTTTGCTTTCCTTATTTCTTTGTTATAGTCCGTTAGAGCGGATCTATATTGGTCCCAGTCGCCCGAAGCTTTAGCTCGATTAAAGAGGCGTCGAACTTCCTTTCTCATTTTATCCAAATTTTTGTTCCACCAAGACGTGCCTCTATTATCCCTTTTTGTCTTCAGTGGACAGTTTTCGTTATACTCTGAGACCATCGCGTTGCGGATCTGTTCCGCCGCAATTTCAGTCTCATCACGATTCCTGATTGTGGTGATAGCGGATTGAAGGTGAAACTGGAGGGAATATTTATACCCTTCCCAGTCCGTGCACTTCGGATCCCGATATGTCACCACAGGACTTGGACCAGCTTCTATATTGAATAGAATATGTTTATGATCTGAACACGAGGGTTCAGAAGATACTTTCCAATCGGATATCTTGTTGCTCAAGTAGTTTGAGCTGATTGTAATATCTAATACCTCCTTCCTATTTCTGGTGACAAAGGTTGGTTCGGAACCAATGTTATTCACAGTTCTTCACCTAATAAATATTCAAAAAGTGACTCACCTCTTTGGTTAATGTTCGTGCTTCCCCACGCTGTATGGTGGGAATTCGCGTCACATCCAATAACCAGGTGGATATTGTTCCTCTTGCTGTAGGCGATTAAATCCCGCACTACAGCTGGAGGAGGTTGGTCTGCATTTCTATCACCCGGGAAGTAGGCTGAGCAGACGATTATATCCATCTTGCTTCCTCCCTCCGAGATCGATACCTGGACGGTTACAACGTCCTGGGTGCAGTAACCTGTAAGAACAAAGTGGTTAATGTTATTTCTGATCAAGATGCATGCCCTGGGTCTTTCATCAGAGCCGATTTCTATTACCTTGCCAGAAGTATTTCCCAGGCCGCTTACTCGGCCTGTGTTACTTGTCCAGGGTTCCTGGAGGAGAGCAATGTCGATTTGCTCTTCCTTGAATCTTTTGCCGAGGACGTATGTGGCCGTCCTGGCTTTTTGTAGATTCGCCTGTAGACACCTAATATAAGATGTCATTGGGTAGTTGATTTGAGGATAAGGATTAAGGATAAGGGTACTAGTTGTGGAGTGTTGAGATACGGTTGGGTTAGGTAGGGTTAGGTTTGTGGGTTTAATGGTAAGTTAAGGGGGGGTGGGATTTTTTCTCCTCCTCCCGGAAGGTGAATGTTTCTCACTCTTCCTGGAAGTGGTTTTGTCTGGGTTAGGTTCCCCTGCCGTTCCCTTCTTCGAAGGTGGTTTAATTCCACTCTTCTTAAGATGGGATTTATTCGGGAGAGATTTTCCTTTCCCAGAGGTTCCTTGTCGGGGCTGTTCGCTCCTCTTGGGAAGCGATTGTAGTTCGCTTTTCCTTGAGGGCGTTCCTGCCACCGATTTCTTATCAGAGGGGTCTTTACCTCCTCTGACTTTTGGGCGGAATTGGACTTGTCCAAATCCGCAGAAGGGCATGTCCGTCCAGTGTAATCATGGACGCTTCATCTACTGAGAACGTCCATGTTTGACCAGAGCCCGAATCCTCCCGGTGTAGTACGGTCCACTCCCGGGTGTTCAGACCGTGGTTCATTTTCCTCAGCCTATTCAGCACCACCTCAGAAGACAGCCGGTTACCGACGTCATCCGGGATATATGCCGAACAGACATGAGGTTTGGGAAGGTCCTGTCCCTACACGAATTTAAGACGCGCTCCTTCCCATGGCGTTCTGTGGCGCTCTCCATCCACGAGGTGCTCGTCCCATCCGCACAGGTAATGAGAAGCCACCCAGGCCGTTGTGTGCAGCCTAGGAACCTCACCTGAGGACCTTCGTCTGGGATTGCCTCTACAGCTTGCATTATTGCCTGCTGTATTGCTCCCATCTGTGTAATCGTTAGAGTCTCCGTTGGGTAGTTGGAATGGTTTATGCCCACTCTGACCCCCTCCACGGCTTCCCTAAAAAGCAGTTTTGCAGCTCCACCTTCCAGGGGCTTTTTTTGCCCGCTGGTGTGGTGTGCTGTCGTCGGAGCGCAGACGCTTACCGGTTACAGCTTGCTCAGAGGAGGTTTGTTGCCCCCGCTCTGGCTGCTGTTCGGTTGGCTGTTGCTCCAACACTTTACTTAAGGCGGTTTCGTAAGGTATTCCGCTCTTAAGTAAACGGCCAAAGCGTCTTCTTGCAGCACCTCCCAGTCGTTTTCTTTTAAGGTTGAGTCCATCCAATTTCTTGGATACCTCATCCTCTGTGGTTCTCAATTGTCCGGCCCTTAGAGACGGGGACTTTAACAACTCCCGCTCCTGGTCCGATGAAATCGAGATTTCTGATGGAGTAGGATTGATCCCAATCTCCATATGTTCTCCAGTTTCCTGGAGATCGAGAGCTTGCCTTCTCTCGTTAAGGGTGTCAGTAGTATTAGTACCCTCCACAGCCTGACATCCCACTGTGGGTACTGAGTAGTCGCTGGCTGACGGTCGGGTGGAGCCTACTCTCCTACTCTCTTCCCCGACCGGAATTGGGGTATCCCTCCCCTGCTCCGTAACTTTTACCTTATTCGTTGCCATCAGTCATGAATTGGTTTGGCTAAGGTCCTGGGCCCGCGCCACTGGGCACCAGGGAACTTTTTTTGTTGAAGAGGTTGTTTCCCTCTGTGCAAGCCTGTTGGTCCACGGGTGTTGTTTTATTTCACACCTACCCGGTGACACCAGTGTCACTTAGGGCATTCCCCTATCCGCCACCTGGGGACGCGCCCGGTTGGGGTACAGGTATCCCCGCCAGGATGTAAGATAGTATTTATCATAAATAAAACAGTAATTCAATTTTTGCAATAGTAAGAAACCCCGTCAAAATTTTTTTTTAAAACATCTCAAAAATTAAAATTTTCGTTAAAAAAAAGAAAATAAAAAAAATCAAAGAAAAATGTATACTGTATACATAGATTCCAAAAATGTAAAAATATACAGGGTGTTCCATTTAAAATAAGAAATTGAGGTAATTACCGACGAAACCGGAAGTGCATAAAAATTGAAAATAATTCTTTCTAATGCAATTTTACGTGTATAACAACATTAAAATTACATCAATTTATTTTTATAAACAATGAAAATAGAGGGGGTGAGTCAGGTTTCATTTACACCCAGTATACCGCGCAAGAGAGACGTCCGACATTCGCAATATAGGAGGTCGCCATTTTGATGCATAGTACGCGCACGAAGCTAAATATTATGAAATAGCGCAACACAACATACACACATGTTTGCAACGGTGGTTGTACACATTGTAGGATGAGGCATAAAACAACTATGGAATAATAACACTGGCCTGCAAAAACAAACTTTTTGAAAATTAAATATTTTAGATGAACTTTCTATTGTTTTTAGTGCTGATATCAAATATGATCTTCATTTTTTCTTCACGTAAGGTTTTTTCACAATAAAGGCATTAAGATTTAAAAAATACACAGAAGACTTTTGTTAAAACTTTATTAATATAAAATCTTGACATGTGAATTACAACTAAAATCTACTTAAATATGATCCAAAAAGCATTTAAAGTTCACTGAAAATTATTCTTTATTAAATCTTTATGGTATCCTTTTCGATGACCTTCAAACTTTCTTTTGGTACTTTTTTCCCTTATGAACATTCTACATCTCTCTTAAGCATCCAGCAGTAATCAGCAATTATATTTACATTCCATCTTTCCTGCTATCGTATTTCCATTTTCTTGATATCCTGGTGGAATATTTGACCTTATATTACCGCACCAAAGTTTTCCAGAAAATAGTCCAAATGTGAATCTTTTCTGTTAAATATCTTTTTATGGGTTCATATTACGTGTTTACATTATTTTTTATCTATATAAAAGATACACTATTGCCTACTTTAGAAAGTCATTTAATAGGTATTTATAATCATACAAACAAATTACCATTAAATTTTGGATTTTGTGTCTAATTTCAAAATAAAAATCGCTTATTGTGAAGAAACCATACCTGATGGATTATTTTCACAATTTTTCCTGTAGTCAGCACCCAAAAAACTATAAAGCTCACCTATTAGATTTAAGACCTATGTAATTTATGTGTATCATATCCATAAATTATAGCTAAAATAAATTAAATGATTATAAGCTCTTGCTTTTTTTAATCTAAAATAGATAATTGTGCACTGTATTCAATGCATGTCTTATACAAATTTTACTTGATTTCTATGTAAATTAGCATTGATATCAATAAAATTGAGTTATATTAAGCATAGCGTTAAAGTGCAATCCTTGAAAGGAAAAACCTATTAGCAACAATTCTCTTATTTTTAACTTCTCATTTTTTCCATTAAGCCATGACGTAAATAGCAGCAGACAACGACCAATGCACCTACCTTTTTATTCAAACTTTTAGAATAGACACATTCTTGTTTATTATTTTAATTAAGAAAACTATTAATGAATTAGTAAATTAAAAGACACCTGGAAATATATTTTATATATATTTTATTTAGAGGAAAACAGTACAATAGAAAAAACTTTTGTCTAAATTTTAAAAGTATACATGTATATTTATTAGATTCAACAGAAATAATTTACTTTAAATAATGAAAATAACCCTTGACATCGTTTTCAATTTTTTTTTATCAGGACTATGCACAAATTAGTTGCCAGCGACTTCCTATTGTTAGGTTATGTTACCTTAGGTTTTTGTGGGTTCTCATGGACCCTCCATTGCGGCCATCAGCAGGCCTGTTGTGGCTCACTCCTTATTAAGTTCAGTCTCTTAATAAAACTGATAACTTTATTGGGTGAGAGTAATATATGCCTGTTAGGGTTTTCAGGTTTGCCCTGTTTAAAAGTTCCTTATCTCTTGATTTCAAAGGGTATTTTATAATGTCCCAAACACAAATGTGTATGGCTTATCGATTTCTTTCTTGTTAGGTATTTAATTATTTGTTGGGCACCACATGACGACGTCATGGATAAAAATTATAATTGTAATGAATGTACTTCATCAGTTGAAGGGATGGTTTATCTCAAGGTCGATTTCTTTTATTTAGAGATGCACGTTAGCTTATTCTTGACCTCGTGTAATTTTATTATACCTTTGGCTAAGTTGGGTAGAGCTGAGTATGTCATCAGCAACTTCTCTTTGGCGCACTTTTTATTTATTATACTTTGATAAGGTGAAAAAATAAATTGCACAGAGGGTCCCTGGCAATTTGGCTTTTTTATAGCCTGAAAATGCTTTTTATGAAATATTGAAAAACATTTTTCAGTATTTTTAATGCAAAAATAAAGTCGTAAATGTAGAAAGCTTCACCTTGGGGCCGAAAATCAAACCACCCTTTCAAAAATACAACTTTTACTAGTGTTCCAAAATGGAGACAATTATATCAATCACATATGCGAGCCATTACTTGACTACTCCTATAAACTCAATAGTCTCTTATTCCTCAGTTATGTTTATCATTTAATAACTATAAAACTGTCTATTTAATCAAAACAACACAACCCAAGTATTTGCTTTCGAGGCTTTGACGGCGCCGACATATCGTATCCCTACATTCGGCCATCCTGCTCTTCCGGATTGTCCTCAATCGGGTCGTTTCCAGACTCTAATGATCAGCTGGGTCATCGTCAGATGGGTCGTCATCATCCCCCTGCAATAACACCGTTAATTAGTATATTAACCCACCTCTGACGATCGGAGTCGTCGTTCGTCAGCGTGCCGACATAGACATGTTTTGCACCTGATTTAACGACACTTTTGTAAATGCCGACATAAAAATGTTTTGCATTTCATCGTTCGTCAGCGTGCCGACATAAGCATGTTTTGCATCTGATTTAACGATTTAAATTTTGTAAATGCCGACATAAAAATGTTTTGCATTTCATCGTTCGTCAGCGTGCCGACATAAGCATGTTTTGCACCTGATTTAACGATTTAAATTTTGTAAATGCCGACATAAAAATGTTTTGCATTTCATCGTTCGTCAGCGTGCCGACATAAGCATGTTTTGCATCTGATTTAACGATTTAAATTTTGTACATGCCGACATAAAAATGTTTTGCATTTCATCGTTCGTCAGCGTGCCGACATAAGCATGTTTTGCATCTGATTTAACGATTTAAATTTTGTAAATAACTTTCCATACATATCCGTGGCGCTCCTTACTTTTAGGAACGTCATTTGACATGATATACTGTAAATGTTTCTCACCGATTCTTTTAGGGTGATCCAGGGTTTAACCTTGTCTACTGCTACTATTAATGGACACTTACAGTATCGTTCTGATACTTTTAAGACCACATATCTATCGTTTGATAATTTCGCAGTGATACGATACGGCCCTCTGAATTTGGGTAAGAGCTTGTTGCTTCCACCTGTTGCAGGGAAACTAGTCTGAGCGATGATTACTAAGTCGCCTATTTCAAACCAATCTAGCACCGTCTATTTATTAAGAAGGCGTCTGAAATCGTCCTATAACCCAAACAATGCGGCTCACAGGTGGCCTGCCGCACCGAACCTCCGATCTCCTTGTTTCAGGCCGCTAACATCTATGAGAAAATGTAGGCAAACATCTACATGAATATATGCAGCTCATAGGCAAACATCTATGAGGAATGTGGGCAAACATCCACATGAATATTATGCAGCTCAATACTGTTTACAATTTTCAGATCTTAGAACAATACAAGAATATACCTGTTCTGTTAATGTTATCCAGGATTTCAGCAATTGCTATAGTCATCAAGCTGGCGTTGGCCTTACTAGTTGTAACCTTAGCAACAGCATATCTATCATTTGGCAACACTGCTGTTACCCGAAATGGACCTTTATATTTAGGAAGCAACTTTCTGCTTTGACCTGCAGCGAGCGTATCTGTTTTCTTTACCATTACTAAATCACCCTCATTGTATGCAAAAGGTTTACAACGTTTCGCATCAAATCTTACTTACAAAATTGTTTTAAATTACTCAGTAGGTACATGTTCAACCCGTACCCAAGGCTCTTTTATCTTTTTACTTAAAATTACAATTATACTACCAACGATAACCATCATCATAAACATATTACACCAATTGATTATCAGTATATTACCAATTGCCAATGGATTATTTTCATGAACATAATATCAATTTATCAATATCAACATGTTACCAATAAGTGTTCTTTTTCAATAATTATGATTTTTCACTATTGAGCATCATCATCATAAACAATTATTGTGAACAATCAATCAAGCATAGTCAGGTTCCATCTTTCATTCTCGAGCATTTTCCCCCAACAAACCCAACAGCATTTAAGTAGTGAGTCATGCCTGTCTCTCAAAAAGTCTTTGAACATCCCAAAACCTTTGGGATATCACTAATTCGAGTCACGAACTTTCCTTTTCATGTCTTTAGGGATTTATTAAATACAGTGAATCACTGTATATTTTTGTTGTCTTTCTGTTAAAAGTGAATATAAACTTTATAAATGCATCTGCGGTTACAGTTCTTGTTCTTAAAACATTCACCATACTTAAGATTTGTCGAAACATTTTAGATGATCAACGTGTGAACGAAATAACATGTTATTACAGTTGCCATTATTTTCAAATCAACAATTTTTTGACATACCCCGTATAACAATAATCTATGTATATCTATTTGATATTATATAAATTTAAATCAAATAGTCAATACAGATTCCATAAAACGCTTCATAAACTAAAAATAACCACCAGGCCTAAATATGCAATATAAATGATATGGATAACATTACTAAATTATTTAAATTGACCATGATTCCATAATATAAAATAAAACTGCTGTCTTTATTTTATCTATTTTTTTTCTTAATACTCAAGGATCACAAAATGTTTGTTTTCTTTTACAAATTTAAGAGTTGCATTTACGAATATTTATTTTAGAGCTCCCCAGCTAAGTTTCTAAATTACTGTTTGATATAATAACAATAATTATGACCCAAACATTGAATACTGTGAACCATTTTATTCTGTGAATTCTGCCATATCAGAATATAAACATCCCGACGCATAAACATATATGAAATATCTATTCTTCAGTGCTATACATGTTTCCATTTACTTGTTTATATAAAGCCGATTTTATCTGGGTCTTTTTATTTGTTTATATTTCAGATCCATTTTGCTAAAACATCTTTATTAATTACATTATAAACACTCGCTATTCAAATCAGTTAAATATTTAATGCGTTTATTTTCAATAGGAATAATAATTCAATAATTATAAGAAAAATACACTATTGTATTAACGAAAAATAACGCTTACAGAGCGATTCTAGCATAATTGCTACTCAACTTGACCCAATGACCAATCAACGGTGTGAATTCCATTTTTAACACTTAATTTTTAAACAAATTTCTACAAAATGTGAAAACAACATGTATTTCGTTAAAGTAAATACCATATTTCGGATTTCAATTTATTCCTTTAAATTTATATTAAATTTGTAACAAACAAATTTCAGCACCATTTCAATCTGAAATGTAAGGTCAGCAAGTACTCAATTTTATTCACTGAAAACTTGTTACCCCACAAGCACTGACTCAAAATATGCATATCTCTTAGAGCCTATGCTGCCTCTTATATTCTTTTTTTATTTTATTTCATTTTTTTCCCTTTCCAATCCTCTTTTGTATTTACTTGATTAGGGCAATCCACTTCAGACTCACATTCATATAAATGTCAATATTCAATTTTGCTACGCAAAACAATTTCATTAAATGTTTTTCTTTGTAGCTCCCATTTGTTAATGCTTCCTTCGACATGCTTCTTCTTTATGACCTCTGATGTTACAGTAAGAGCATGTCACCTGTGATTTGTCCTGTACATTTTTATTGACACATTCCATTCGTTTGTGCCCTAATTCGCCACAAGTGAAACATCGTAAGGGACCCTTTTTACTATATTTGGCTTGCCTACTGTAACCATCCTTTGAAAAGCTACGTTTCCCCCCCTCTAGTGTTTTCGACCCTACTAGTACTAGGTTTCTCAATCGACCGGGTATACTGGCTAGACGAAAAATTAGCCGCGTGTTGTGACAATTCCACAAAGTTCTTACAATTCGCGGCTCTCAATGCCAACTGAATTTGTTCGTTTAATACACCCCCGATAACACAATCTACTATCTGTTCATCAGTGAAGTTTAGTTTTAATAAATTTAATTTCGTTAGCTTACTAAAACAATATTCGGCCAAATCCTGTCCGGGTTGTACCGTATATGTAGCAGCTTCGCAAAATAATTGTGAAAAATTCTTTTTTTGGAGGAAATGCTTTCTGTAATAAATCCTGCCACCGTTCCCAAGCAAAGCCATTGCTGCTTAACCCGTCATACCATACGCGCGCCAAACCCTTTAATTTACTTAATGCTAAATATACGGTCGTTACCTCGTCCCATTTATACAATCTGGCACAATCGTTAATTTTTCTTAGCCAGTCATTTACATTTAAGTGATTATTAGTTGGATCAAAGTCTGATAACAGTTTATTGTCCTTAAATAATATCCAACTCGAACGAGGTTCTGCATGCAAAGAACCTGCACTTACAGCACGCCGCAACACTTGCAATTCATTGGCAGTTTCAGACCTCTGCTCCAGGGACACGGCATTAGTGGCATCCATGTTGTCCGGCACATGCACCCCGTCCACACTCACACCGTACAGTTTAATATTAATTAATTTCAATGTCACTTGCACAACCGGCCGTGCGTTCTATAGGGCGATTGTACAACAAAAACCACCCCTATCCCACTTCTGAACTGTAGAAAGTTTCACCTTGGGGCCGAAAATCAAACCACCCTTTCAAAAATACAACTTTTACTAGTGTTCCAAAATGGAGACAATTATATCAATCACATATGCGAGCCATTACTTGACTACTCCTATAAACTCAATAGTCTCTTATTCCTCAGTTATGTTTATCATTTAATAACTATAAAACTGTCTATTTAATCAAAACAACACAACCCAGGTATTTGCTTTCGAGGCTTTGACGGCGCCGACATATCGTATCCCTACATAAAAATGGCTTTGTACTTCCCTGAATTTTTTTTTTTTTTTGAGATTGGATTATGGCATTTAAAATGTATCAAAAAAAAGTAAAGAGTAAAGTATCTGTTGATAAAAAGAGAACCCATAATTTAATATAATGACCGGCACTGTATAAATATACTCGTATATATACATGAAAAAATAAACATATAAACATAAACTATAAATGGCAAGTGTGAATAATGAATAGTAGTGCATGCCGCGTGTCATTTATGTTAGTCGCTGATGTGATAATACACTGGCTTAGACCAAACAACTATTTGAAACATATATCGATATCCTATTCGGTATTCATAATTTCTTATAACGTCAGAAAGTAGTTATAGTTATATCGATATCGATATTTTAGACTAGTAGAACATGACAAAAAATAATGAATACTTTTCAACCACTTTTTTCTTCTGTCACATTTTTTGCGGCGTTGCCGGCTCTCACTTCGCCGGTATTACAGAAATCTGAATTTACACAATGTTTTTCAAACCAAACATCCCGCCCCCGTTGAAGGGTTCTCCTTCAAGAAAGGAAAATCGTACAGACAAATTATCACATTTTGCAAGCTTCTATTCAATCGGTGGCACGCATACACGCACTGTAGCGCGTTTAACTGTACCATGACGGGTTAGCACGCTGACGACACGCACAAGCACCAGGATGTAGAGCTGTGATGCGACCCAGTGGCTAACAGAGGGGTGGTGTGTTGTCCTCCTTTAAAAGAACGAGAGATCCAAGTAAAGCAGGGGCATCCTTTTTAAATTTCCATCTCGATCGTTGTTGTAAGTTGTGAAGATAATCTCTTGTCCATCGGGACCAAAAATGTTGAACCATTTTAAGAATGTGTTTATAACGGGAACGGTAATTTGTAGGCACGTGTTGAACATCGACTTGAGGAACTGAATTAAGTGCTTCCCCCGATGATGAAATGTCCAGGGGTGATTGCTTCCAGGTCATTTGGATCGCTCGAAAGCGGAACAAGAGGACGGGAGTTCAAAACGGCCTCCACTTGGGTCAAAAATGTGTAAAAATGCTCATAGATAAAATGAATGTTATTTAGGATATGCTTCAAGTGTCGCTTTACCGACTTCACGGCCGCCTCCCACAATCCCCCGAAGTGTGGGGAGCGGGCAGGTATGAAATGCCACTCTATGTTATGTTGATTTAAATACTGTTTAAAATTATCGTGTTGAAGTAACTTATTTATCTTGCTCAGCTCATTGTTCGCACATACAAAGTTAGTTGCGTTGTCCGAATATATATGCCTGCACAGACCGCGTCTTGACACAAATCGTTTCAACGCGCTTAAAAAACACTCCGTAGTGAGATCACTCGCAAGTTCCAAGTGAATTGCTTTGCTGGCCATGCAGACGAAGATGCATATATAACCTTTTATTATTTTTCTACTTCGCGTGGTTCCGTCTTTTAGTTCAAAGGGTCCCGCGAAGTCGATACCGCAGGAAGAAAATATTCGTGAAGGCGTAACACGTGAGCTAGGTGACACGCCCATTTGCTGACTAAAATTAGGAGGATTTGTTTTAAAGCACGGAATGCACTTTCGAATTACAGACCTTACTGTTTGTCTGCCATCTATTGGCCAAAATTTTTGCCTGACAAACGACAATGTGGATTGTACTCCTGAATGAAAATTGCGTATGTGTTTATATCGAATAATTAAGATCGTAAGAGGGTGTTTACTTGGTAACAATATCGGGTGTTTGTGGTTAAATGACAAAGATGAATGTTTTAGTCGCCCTCCTACGCGAATAATGTCATATTCGTCGAGAAAAGGATTTAAGGAGTTGAGTTTGCTTGATTTTATATTAGTGTTAGTTTTACGGGATTCTAAATCGTCTGAAAAGCATTGACTTTGCGTGATCTTGACCAGAGTACGAGTACTGTTTGAGATTTCTTCGAGGGTTATATTACCAACCTTTCGGGTTTCGCGTGGCGATTTCAAATTTTTAATGAAACGCAAGCAATACGCAGTCACGCGCTGCAATGTAGAAACGTTCAAAAATATCCGCGTTTACGCTGACGGGAAGAGAGATAGTAGTTCGTTTATGTTCTGCTAAGTCTGAATGAAATCGAACACAACGGGAAAGGTGTGATTGATCTGGCCATAATTCTGGCTTAAGCGAAAGATATGACGGATCATTCCACCACAACACTGAATTTATAATCTCTTTGGGATTAATGCCACGCGATATAATATCCGCTGGATTATTGGCTGAGCTGACAGTTTTTTACTTGAGACGATTGTTGGATCTCGGAGACCCTATTACATACGAAAGTTTGCCACATATGTGGTTCTGCTGACAACCATGATAAAACAATCGTTGAGTCTGTCCAATATAATGTGTCGTGAATATGTAAATTTAGTGCCACAGTTACCTTTTTAACCAGTTGAACCAATAACAGTGCTACGCATAATTCTAGCCGCGGCACGGATATTGCCTTTAGCGGTGCTACTCGCGATTTGGCACACAGTAGTCTCGTCTGAATGTCACCATTTTGATTTTTGCAACGCACATATACACAGCAACCATACGCCTGTAAAGACGAGTCACAGAATCCGTGCATTTGTATATTTGTTGCGAAAGGAAGTATTACATGACGAGGGATGCGTATGAGTGTGATCTGATTTAATTCGGAGCAAAAAACATAACCAACGAGTATGCAAATCGGCGGATAGAGATTCGTCCTATGCCACTTGCAACTGCCATAAATTTTGAAGAATTATTTTCGCTTGTATTACGATCGGACCTAAGAGTCCTAATGGATCGAATATTCTCGAGATATATGAAAGAATTGTTCTTTTCGTTATATTACTTAAAGAATGTGAAAAGACTCGTGAATTATAATCGAATGTATCATCGACGTGATTCCATGCAATGCCCAATGTTTTTGTGTCCTGATTATCAGTTATAATATATTGAGATATCTTATCATTTTCATTTTGCGAAATGTCTCACAATACGCGCGAATCATTTGAAGTAAATTTTCTTAAATTGAAACCAGCGTTACCTAATATATTTATAATATTTTTCCGTATTTGTATTAAATGTTCGTGATCAGGCGCTCCCGTTAGTAGATCGTCCATATAAAAATCCGTCATTATGATATTACTTTCTTGTGGAAAATCATTTATGTTATCTATGGCTATCTGCTTCAAGCAACGTGTCGCGAGAAACGATGCCGAAGATGTGCCGTAGGTTACGGTGTTTAACTGGAAATGTTTTAGGTTACATTAGGTTGACTCGCGCCATACTACTTGTTGAAGTGTACGCTGGGATGGATCTATTTGTATCTGGCGATACATCTTCGCGATATCACCGGTCATTACCACAT
Source organism: Rhamnusium bicolor (assembly GCA_029963845.1). NCBI lineage: Eukaryota > Metazoa > Arthropoda > Insecta > Coleoptera > Cerambycidae > Rhamnusium > Rhamnusium bicolor. Next base: position 63,691 of record JANEYF010004085.1, read on the forward strand.
TATGTTTTCGGAAACGTGTAATTATTGAAAATAGGTCATCTTGTATTACAGGCCCAACCTTTAACACGTCATTCAAAGAGAGCCCTGACGTTGTTTTTGCTGACGCATCGAACACTATACGTAGCCTCGTGGCCAAACTGTCCTGTTTCTCCACACTATGGTGTGGTAAATAGCATACATCATGTGAATTTTGATCGGGATCTACTAGAGTCATGTGACCCAGGGACTGATATTCATTTATAAATTTAACGTAATCTAACTTCAACTGCGGATTATTATTTAATTTCTTTTCTATCGAGTAAAATCTCTTAATCGCGTATTCCCTTGAGTCCCCTAATGACGTGTAATTGTCCCGCAATGGTAGTTTAACCACGAATCTGCCTGAACGGTCGCGACGAGTATTCTCAACAAAATGTGCTTCACACTCATCCTCCTCCTTTGAGCATTTTTGTTTATTATAAATTTCCTCGAGCTGCCAGAAACGTTCAAGTTGTCCCTGAAGTTCGTTGTTTGTTGTTAAAAAAACATGATTGAGACGGGACACTTCGTGAAGTAAATATCTCCCCAGACACTATCCACCCTAATTTCATTTTGTGCAATACAGGTTGTCCGCGACCTAATCTTATTTGACCTACACATAGTAGGTCGAAAAAAATACTAGCGCCTAATAAGAGATCTATACCAGTAGATTGATGAAAAGTAGGATCTGCGAGTGTGATTGAGTCCGGAATATTCCACTCTGATCGATTTAATGTTTATTGAGGCGTGATATCCGTTATTTTGTCAATTATCAAACATGTTAAATTTGCTTTATATTCATTATACAATGATTTTATTTTGAGCGTCATTCGTTTCGTTATATTTGTAATGGATTTGTTTATACCTGATATTGGCTGATCTATTCTTGAAAAATGTATACCTAACCTATCTGCTAGTTCCTTAGTTACGAAATTGGATTATGACCCGCTGTCGAGTAGTGCACGACATTGTATGGGTTTATTTTTAACATCATATACATATACGAGAGCCGTTGACAATATGACGAACGAATCCATATTTGCATGAGTACAATGAGAAGTAATGATTAATTTCTTGTGAATCACTTGTGCTGGGACTTTGTTTAAGCAAATTGTCATTTTGTGGTTTATTTCCAGCTGTATTGACATGAGAATGCGCGCTGCTATCTGAGCTCACCCTCTCATTATTGTTTTCTAGATTAGATTTATTTTGATGTGAATCTGTTCAATGCAATAGAGATTTATGTTGCCCGTTGCATACCTTGCACAAGCTTGAGTGGCACTCTGAATTTGAGTGACTGAAACGTAAACAATTGGTACATAGTTTCAATTTTTTTGTTTCATTATATCTCTCAGAAATAGACAAATCTATGAATTTTTTGCAAGTGTAAATGTAATGCTGTCCTTGACAAAACGGACATGTGATTTTGTTTGAAGCAACGTGAACATATTTGTTTTCAATTTGTTTTTTAGCGACACTATCGTTTAACTGAGTTTTGGGATTTAAGGCTTCCAATACTCGGCAACGCTGTGACAGAAACTGTATAAAATCGTCTACTGTTACCAAAGTTTTATCTTTTATAAATGTTTCCCACCCTCTTTTAGATAAAACATCTAACTTTAAATTTAATAAATACAATAGTATGGTATCCCAATCTTTTACATTTTCCCCTAAACTTCTGAGTGACCGGGAATGTTTCAAAGAGGTATCCAAAAATGTTCTTAAGGACACGTGAGACTCCTTTGTTGAGTTTGGTAGCTCAAAAATACCTTTAATATGTGCGTTAACAATAACTCTCTTGTTTTGAAATCGTTCAATTAATAAGTTCCATGCTATATCGTAATTTGCATCCGATACTGATAAAGATTCTATAACTTGAGCGGCTTCTCCCTTTAATGCAACTTGCAAATAATAAAATTTTTGTATGTTTGTTAATAAGGTGTTTTTATTTATTAAGCCATCGAATGTATCGTGGAACTGCACCCATTTGTCGTAAGAGCCACTGTACTCCGGCAAATTTATTTTGGGCAGTTTTATATTAAATTGAGCATTATTTTCATATTGACTGTTATTCTGTATAAAACTATTATTAGAGTCATTTGATAATGTTGGGAATGTCGAAGTTAAAAGGGTCTTTGCGCGTGATATTAATTGGAAATAATTTTTGTCAAATTCCGTGCGCTCCTTATTATGTTCCGCCTCTGCCTGGTCATCAATGCATTCTATTTCTATTTGAACATTGTCAAAATTCGCTAAAACATTTGTGATTGTATCAAGTCGCGTTTGTAACTGTATTGAATCGGGATTATCTGTATAAATATCTAAAAAACTTCCAAAACGTGTTAATTTTGCCTTATAGGTGCCGCGCTGAGCTGTTAGCCTTTTTAATTCTGCTTCTGCCATTTTAATTTGTCCTTAATAATGATTATATAATATTTATGTTTGCTTTATGAATTATGAATTACCAACCAAGAAATTTTGTTTTTGGAATGCTTTGTATTATGTTTTTTGATGGTTAATTGTGATTAAACGAGATTTAAATTGAGAATTTGTTTTAGGAAATATAAGTATAACCTAAGTAATTTGTTGATAACTTGATATAATATGGCTTAAATATCGTTTAAAACGGCACTTGAAACTTTACGTAAGTTGTGTACCAAAACGCGTGAACTTGATTATTTAATATTAAAGTAACAAGTTATTTACATATATTGTTTACCCAAATGGAAGTACCTAGGCAAGATTAAATGCTTTATTAGGATATTGAGGAAACTAAGTTTGTTAATAATATGGATAGGACTGACCTGTTGAATGTTGATTCTGTTAATCTGCGATTTCAATTTTTTGTGTGCGCTGTTCCACTGAAGTTGTGTAGGTACAAAACAATGTCTGCTTTGCTTTCGTGCTGATTTTTCTATCCGGCTCGAAGGACCATTGTTCATTTTTTGTTTATGTCAGTTTATTTTCTCATCTGAACTTATTATGGGTTATTGATATTCGTTTATTGAAAATACAACATACAAAATTCATGTATACAAACAATACAATAATGATAAACTTTTACTTTTACAACAGACATGCTAAAAACGTATCTACACAAGTGTCTGACATTTTCAACCACTTTTTTCTTCTGTCACATTTTTTGCGGCGTTGCCGGCTCTCACTTCGCCGGTATTACAGAAATCTGAATTTACACAATGTTTTTCAAACCAAACAGTCTTCTTCCTCGAAATGTATTATTAATAAAATAAATAATCATTTTCGGGGAACACAGCTCAGACCACTTTCCAATTTTAATCAGTCAGTCGAGGACATAACCTATTTGCCATTTACAACTTCCGAATCTGTGAAGATTTCACCCATCTGACCAGTGCTGGAGCAGTATCTTTAGCATCGCAGGTAGTAGTAGTCTTTTCTTTATCGAAGGCTCCCTCGATATCGAAAAATACTGCTAGGGTGACCTCCTTATGCAGGAGGCGCCTTTCTACCTTATGCACGACGGCATGCAGGGCTGTCTCTGTGGACCTCCCTCGCTTATATGCGTGCCAATACTTGTGGAGTGGGTACCTGGCTAGGTCTCCTTCCAACAGACATCTGTCCACTATCCGTTCCAGTGCTTTTAGCATGAAGGACGTAAGACTGATCGCCCTAAATGATTTGGCAGCTGTGTAGTCCTTTTTTTCCCACGCTGGGAATGAAGACCACTTTAGCTGTGACCTCCAGGCCAGGGGAATAAATCCCAGTGCCAGACTTGTCACAAATATTTCTCTTAAATGTGGTAAAAGAATATCCAAACTCTTCTGAAGCAGAGCTGGGAAGATTCCATCTGGCCTCGCTACTTTAAAAGGATCGAACTCGTTCACTGCCCAAGCAACCGCTCCATCCTTTATAATTTCCTCGGCCAGCCGCCAGTCAACTGCTGGCATCGGCTCTTCCGAGGGTACTGCTGAACATAGTTACTTCCACTTCTGTCAATTTTTGCCTATTAAGAACTGTCAGAAAGACGATCCTGCATCTAGCCGCTCTTTTGCTGTGTAGTTAAGATGGAAGGAACAGAAAATGTAACTGACAAAATAAGTGGATATTTTTTTTATTTTTCCCTAGCAACAAATTCTTTTCCTTATATTGAAATGTCAAATAATTACACTAGATTGACATTTGTGTTTATAATTCAAAACATAAATATATTTTCATTTAAAATGTCTCGATTTGGCAATATATGCGAAAAGAATATACTGAACGAAATACAAAACCACACCCTAGGAATACAACGAAGAGTAGGTCTTAAAACTGAACTCAGCGGACAAAAGCTCTGACGCGTTCAATTAAACCTGCAAGTCTTGTTTGGTAGCTAAGATCATTTGTCAATTCCTCACTAGACATAGACTGATTTCGAGCTTGTTATGTTCAGATTAGTATGCCATAAGTAATGGAAAAGACAAATAATAATGGCAAACCAGGCTAGCATAAAGCAGACTAAGCAAGACAGACATAGTGAGTGAAAAGTGTATCCCTCTGGTAGTCCACCAGAGAGATACACTTATCACTCACTAAAAAATCGTAAAATTGAAATCAATTTAGTGCATTTTGCAAGGAGCGAAACTTTGACTTGAATTCAGAGCAGCCGGTTAAAGATGTATAAAACATATCAATAGGTAATAGATTGGAGTTACAATATGAAAAAAAAAAAATGGGGACGATTACAAAGAATATGTTGTGAAAACGATGTACACATCGTTCAACTGCTAAAATGATCCAAAGTACATAATTTGAAACATTTAATGTTTCCTTTGATCCTCTCTTAGATATATTATTTTTTTAAGGAAGCTCATGATGCCCGAAATTCAAACAGGGTGTTTTGTAAAAATGTAAAGAAAGTTCAGTTACATTAGCAAGAAAAGAAATACATAAAATGGAGATAATATGGAACTAAAATACTCCAATAGGTCTTAAAAAGTTCTTTTACGATTACGAATTAGCCTGGCTTGGTGGCGAAGCGGCAAGTTGCAAAATTTACTATTTTAAAGAAGAAAAAACTAACGATGGAATGTTAACCGGCCGTATTAAATAGAATATCGTGTTTTATAAAACTTATCAAGGTGGCTTAAAAAAAAATGCCGACAGCAAATGAACAAATAAATGATTTGTGCTCCGTAAAATTATATTACAAAATTGCAATGCATAACCAACGCACATTAGAATGGACAGATTAATAATACCTCCCATCAAGGTGAAACATTATTATTCAAAAAGATAGTATAAAATACACAATTTGGGGTGAATGAGAGCCTTAAATGGAATAAAACCTCAGCAGTAAAAATTGGATTAAATTCCAAAGAAAAAGAGATATCAAATTCTCACTGGAACAGTGCAGAATCAAATTTGGCTTAGTAGGTAATGGGTAGCTCATCATTATCTTCAATAAAACCGTTCTTACACTACATCATGATCATCACTCTAATAATAATAATAGCAAACCACGGGAAAAAATATTCTGGCGGTCTGTCAACCACCAAAGATTATGTACACTTATGGATGGTTAGCTCCCATATAAAAGTTTATCGCCCATAAATGGGAGCTCAAATGTGAGGACGGGGAAGCCAGAGGGAGGGAGAGGTATTAGAGTAAGATGAAATATTTGATGATATTATTTTAATAATAACTGATAATAAATATACGAGGGTTTATGATATTTATTGAATAAATAAAAAAATAGGCAATATTTTCACCCCTATAAGGTAGCTCTTGCGATCACGAAAATTGTTTGTCCTACGTTTATTTTTGTATCATTATTATTTTTTGGCAGCAAACTTAAGTGCCTGATTAAAATATACAAATAAACTCTGTTTCCGAAAATTTAGTAGGTAGATGCTTCTTCGGCTATTTAAGAAAAAAATTATAGAAACATTTGTCATAGAATGTTTCGTTTCAGAGATATGGAACGTTAAAATTTTACAAAAGATTATAATTTTTTTAATCAGAAACAGTTTATTTCAAGAAACGAAAATTTGGTGTGTTTCGTCTTAAATGTATTGAGCCCCAAGTTTAACTACGAATATCTTAAAGGGCCTAGTCGGGAAAAAGCTTCGGATAACTGTGTCACTCTCTAGAAAGTTTTTATACATGCGCCGCTGAGTAATTTTGTTCTTGACTATACCTTCACTGGACGTTTTATTCACCGACTTCATTGAGGTGCGATTCCCGATAGAGGTAACACTTCCTTGCTCCATTTGTAGTGACAAAGATACTTATTTAGAAAATTCATTTTAACCAAATAGTACAGAATAAAGTGAAACTTGCTGAGCATAATTATGAAGATTCATTCTAGAAGACATGTATGAATTTTACCTCGAATTTTACCGATTGATATCATAATTCAGGAGCTAATCACGGTCAAATTTCACTTATATTTACAGTATAAATTTTCCCTACATAAAGTGAAAATTAATTAAAATAGATATACATGTACCCTCTAGTACACTTTCAACTACTGATCCACCAAATTTAGTGTAATTTGACCAAACCGTATGAAAGAAATAAATTTTTAAAAATTACCTTACAAACACTGGTTCGATTAGCCCTCTTAAGAATAACGGAGCCGCAATTTGTACTTTCTTATACCTAATATAAGGAAGTATAATAATCGTGATTTTTTTTCGTCCTCGAGATTTTGATTGATATATACGTTTTAAACCCTCCTGAATCCATTCTGACTTTTTTCTGAATGATGTCTGTCGGTTCGTGTGTGCGTGCGTGCGTGCGCGCGTGTGTGTAATGAAAAAACATAACTTTACGGAAAAAAAATGTCTGCATGTCTGTAGTACCGCGATAGCAGACACAGTATTTGAGATAAAGCTTTCAAATTTGGTACACGTGTTCTAAAGGCCAAAGACAATGATAAATTCGGTGATGAGCAAAATTGGCCAGCTGAAATCAGGTTCACGATACCCAATCTTGTCTGTATTTGTCTTTACAAAAAAAATATATTCTTGATGAAAGATTATTAATCATGTCTACTATATCAAGCCAATAAAATATATTTTCCAAGTACTTAAATAAAGCTGATGTAAACTGAAATTTTTTACACATTTGACCTCAAAAATGGGGTTAAGATAAATTTGGCAGTTTGACATTTGAAATGTCTAATTTAGTTACAAAAATGTCAATGTCAATAAGAAGAAATTATTAAAATATATGACATGAATTATTATTGACAGTATCGAGCGCGACGCTGATAATTAATTCAAAAATTTTAAAGAAACATTTCAAGGTACGCTATTAAAATTTAGTTGAGGTAAGTGAAGAATTAAATAGAATGATTTTTTTTAGATCATGATTATATACAGTGTGCGATTTAATACCGCAACACCTTATTTTTTTCGAACGCGCTGCCCTATTTTTTTTTTTTTTTTTGGGACATAGTTAGGTTTGGTTAGGTTTGTTGTGAGTAGGTCTCAGTAGACCCTCCACTGCGGCCATCAGCAGGCCTATTGTGGCTCACGCCTAATTATATTTCACCCAGGCTCTTAATGAAACCGATAACTTTATTGGGTGAGAATGTGTCCAGATCCTCTGGCAGCAGTTGCCCTTTGCCAAATATTGAGAATCGGATCCTCTCCACAGCGGGACAGGTGCATAAGATGTGGTCTGCCTACTCATCATCCTCCAGGCATAGACGGCACTCGGCGTTTTCCACTAGGCCGAGTTTATGCAGATGATAGTTTAGTCGGCAGTGCCCGGTATATAGGCCTGTTAGAGTTTTCAGGTTTACCCTGTTTAACCCTAAAAGTTTCCTAGCTCTTGATTTCAAAGGGTATTTTATAAACGCCTTCGAATGAACTAATCCTGGTAACTCTTGCCAATACTGGAGAGTTTTCCTTTCAGCCCAAGTTGAGATAGCCATCTTGGCAGTACTTGAGGATATGCCAAGTATTGGTTCTGGTCCGATGAATCGTGATCCCGCTCCTTCTCTGGCTAAGGAGTCCACTATTTCGTTACCTTCCATACCAGAGTGGCCGGGTATCCAGACCAGAGTCACTTTGTTGTTTTTGCTCAAATGATTTAGAGCTTTCTGACAATTCCATACCGTTTTGGAGTTACACCGGTAGAGCCAAGAGCTTTTATAGCTGCTTGGCTATCTGAGAAAATTTTTATTGATCTGCGTGTAAGATGCATATATTCCAACCTTCGTACACACAGTTCCATGGCATGAACTTCAGCCTGAAAAACAGTTGCATGAGCACCTAGGCTTTAGAATATCCTCACCTTCAGAGTTTCCTCTGACTAGTATGACTAGATCATCTGCATATGCTAGAACCTCAACCTTCCACAGTGTGAAAATAGCCAGTAGGTCGTCCACAAGAAGTGACCACAAAAGGGGGGAGAGAACCCCACCTTGCGGGCATCCTCTCGTGGCTATAAACCTAACTGTTTCTCCCTATAGAGACGTTGTTATGGTTCTGTTTGATAGCATAGCACGAATCCACTCGCCTATAGTAGGCTCAATTCCTCTGGTAGCCACTGCTGCATATAAGGAGTCGGGCAGTGCATTATTAAATGCTCCCTCAATGTCGAGAAAGACTCCCACCGCAATTTCCTTCATTTGAAGGGATTGGGTGATCTTCTCGACTAGGTTTTTGAGTGCTAGTTCTGTTGATTTTCCTGTCTGATAGGCGTACTGATGGATATTGAGGGGGGTGATGATTCAGGATGTTCCCCCCTGATATATCCGTTCAGCACCTTCTCCAGGCTTTTCAACAGAAAAGATGTCAGGCTAATTGGTCTAAGCGATTTAGGGCTTGGTTCTTTCCTACCCATTTTTGTATATATACTACCTTAACCGCCGGCCGACCAACTGGATGGGATATAGTTCCATACCAGACTAGCTCTGAATAGTTTAATGAGGAATGGGAGCAATATTTCCAGTCCATTTTGTAGTAGAGCTGGAAAAACTCCGTCCTCTCCTGGCGATTTGAATGGCTGGAATGATCTGATGGCCCACTCAATTGCCGGTATTGTGATCACCTTTTTAACCATCAGCCAATCATTTTTATCTGGTCGTTTTAATCGGCCTTCTGATGGTGACGGCTGTTGGTCATCCGCATTCAAACACACTGGGAAGTGGTTTTGTGCTAGGAACTGTAAGGTTTCCTTTCCAGAGTCCGTCTATGAGCCATCCGATCGCCTTAACGAACCGAGTTCCCTCGTCGGCTCTTGTGGATTCTAGTACTGTGAGGTAGGTCAGTTATACTCTCACAGAATTTCCTCCAAGATCCCCTTTTTGCTTTCCTTATTCTTTGTTATAGTCCGTTAGAGCGAATCTATATTGGTTTTGGGACATAGTACTCGAGCTCTATTTGACCATTTTTAAAAAAATTACATTTTCATATTTTCAAGGCCTACCAAGGTCCCCTAAATGGGTCGAAACTTCAAGATCGACTATTAGACATTTTTTATTAGAAAGTGGATAGCATATTCGATTTGCAGTTATCTCGAATAGTCTTATGCAAAATTAAAAAAATTAAATCGGGCAGCGCGTTCCAAAATAACAGGATGTTGCGGTATTAAATCGCACACACTGTATACGGGTATAAGAAAGTTATGTACTGGCCACATTAGATATTTTTAAAAATTGGGCTACTGAACAAATGGAATTTAATTATCTACATGACAACTACATTAATATTGTGCATTTTCATGTCATGTTAATTTTTTCATGTGTTTTGGAGCTAACAGTTTGGAACATATAGCATACCTATACCTCACCTTTTTATTTGCAAGGGTTATTATTTTGATGTATTTTTCTAATGAAAAATGTTTGTTATTTTAATTTTGGTACAAAGCTTGAAAATGATTCAGTACAGTACTGGAAGGCAGAAGAGGTTAGCCTTAGATCATCTAAAAATCTGAGAAACACTACATAGGGTGTTCCAGTTTATAGTAGCAGGACTTTGTCAATAGATAGAGGGCCTCTTATTAAGGTAAAAAGTTCGAATTAACATGTATCGAAAAGTTCTTCGTTTTAGAGGTTTTGACTTGAAATTTGTAACGTATTTTTTTTCAGTACTAACATCTTTTTATCAATACGACATATTATTTATCTCAATATCTAGTGGCGTAGAAACTGGGGTCTAAAACACCTTTTCTGTCTAGAACTTGTACACCAATCGATTTTTCATGAAAGTTTTTATTTTTTTAATTGCCTGTATAAATTAGAAGGAGAAAGTATTCCACTCTTTCTGTACGGTTTTCCACAAAAATGCCATCAAAGTTGACAAGTGTTGTATTTTATTTAAAATTAAGGTATTGAGAAACTGGGGTTGCTATGAAACAATATCTCATCTGAAATATCAAAAACAGCTATTACTTCGATATAAATTCAACAACCATTGTTCATACTGTGAAATTAAGTGTGTATCGTGTTTATTAAATTATCGAGTTTGAAAAGCCATTTGCATTTAATAATCCAGAATGTGCAGATATCCATTTTATGCATGGATTATGAGAGACGATTTCCAGGAGACAACCACATCCAAGTATTTTTATTAAATTTCATCAACGTTTTGCTGATAATGGCCTAAGAAAAATAAAAAGCTATAAACTAAAATAATAATAAGTGAGAGGAAGAAGAATCTTGTGTGAATTTGAGAGAGATGACACGACGAGTGTCCGAAGAGTCTTGCCAACACTTCGAATCCCAAGAAGCACAATATACGGGGTAATAAAACGGGACCATAGACTTCCCCACCATCTGCGACCTATCCCATCCTTTACTTCCAGGGTACAACGAACGTCGTGCTAGCTTTTGTCAATAAATTCTGAATCCCACTGAAGTTTGACCCACTTTTTTTTGAGGAAAATATTGTAGTCTGGTGAGGTTTACTTCAGCATGGCCAAACCCAAGGCGTACTTATTGCTTGTAGCGCGCGTTATTAGAACAACTAACAATTAGATGATTTCTTTTACTATATTAGTAGTATATAACCCCAATTGCACCGTTCCTGGTTCCTGCACCTGTACAACGCACTGTACGTTAAATTTAATTACACACACAAAATAAAATGCTGGATTTTTTATTGCCTATTATCTTCATTATTTTTCATTCCCAAATTGGGCGAAAAAATATGTTTTTGAGTTGGTAAAGAATAGGCGGCAAATTACATTTCGCACCCCAGCGGCGCAATAGCTAGGGAGGGCCCAGAAAACATCACACCACTGGATCAGTTTGTTGTCTAAGTCTGTTTTTTGCTAAAAAAGTTATTAACGTTAAATTATTATCTTTTTTACTAATTTGTAATGGTGAACGTGAAAAATTTGGTCAACTAATTCATTATGTGTTATTGGCTGCAAGATAAATGTCACACTGTTATTAATTTTATGGCTTTATGGAATAACACTTTTTTTGCACTTATTTATATACCACAATACTAGCTGAGCTCCTGTATACCATCTATTCAAAGGTAGTTTAAGTTATTCAATTCATTTTTGTAGATTTTTTGATTCCTAAACATATTTTTTAGTTTTCTCAGTCAAAGGTGGCAACGAAATTGCCTAAAATAAAAAAAGACCCAAAAGTAACCTTGCAAAAATCTCATTTGGTGTATTTTCTTCCGGCAATGTCAAATGTTTCAGTCCTTGTTTTTCTCACCTTTTTGAAAGATTGGGAATTATATGAGTCATTTTGCCGAGCTGGTACCGAATCGGCAGTAAATATTGAAGTTTATGATATATTCTTCTTGAGTACCAAAATAATACAATAGATTAATTTGTTTGTATTTGCGGTTTTTACAAATATTGTATTTTTTCAACGTAAATTATTTTTTAACTCAAATGTTGTGTACCTAGTAATTATAATCATTATTTGAGTGAAATGAGATATTTTTGGTAATTGCCAATTAGACGTGTATGTAATTAATTATCGAAGTCGCTCCCTCTATATAAAATATAAAAATTCAAACATTATTGCATAAAAATCCTTTTAAAAACAATAGGTACTTTTACTTTTAGCTGTTCCAACAATAATAAAAAAAAAAAATTGTGGAGATTAATAGTTACATTTTTTCAATACATTAAAGTTTTGTTTCTTCTGAAACATACTCCAAGCAATATACTTATTTTTTTTATGAGACTAGTTTATGTTTAAATAAAACTTGTTTTGTTTTTTATCAAAAGTTTGTAAACAGATTTAACCAATTAACCAAACCTTTTATTATAATTAATATCTAATATTTGAAAAGCATAATGAAAACAACTTCATATAAACCATTCGCAAAGCAATTATATACCTATTATTGCGGTATAGCAACATATCTAAGGTAACTTATTGGCTTGACAACATAGTCTCACCGTGCTCTCAATGAAATTGTCACTGCGCCTAGGCATAGCGCACTGAAACCAGCCTCTAAAATTTAAGTTGTTTTTATGAAAGGGGGATTAGAAAAGTTTATTGTTTCGCCATCTTTTGTTGTATGAAAAGCTTCAGTTTAAAGAAATTAATGGTAGGTGTCCTTGGCGTATTATGAGCGAGGATAGGGTCCATAAGCAGTAACTATGGTGTATATAATCTTTGCAACCGAGCAGACATTAGACATACATACATCAACAGGACAAACTATATTTAATAATTATTATTGTGCTTTTAACAATTTTTCAATTTAAATACAAATGTAAAACGAAATCTAATTACATTTTGTCTTGAATCTTGTTAACATATACATAAATAAATAAATATTTAATTTTGATTTAAAAATAATTTAATTTATTAATTCATGGAATTTTCTCAACAAATACCACCAGGTTCGATTTTTGGCAGTATTTTTGTTGAGGTCTTGCAGTGAAGTGAAACAGAGTAGTATAGCGAACAATATATGAATGGTCAGTAAAACTTACAATGAACACACATATAAAAACTAATCAGAGAAAAACAAATTAGACAGCAACTTATTATGACATTTTTTATGTACCTACTTGAAACCGATACCAACCCGTCATTGGTAACTCATGTTGCCAACCTAAATCTACAGATCCACAGAACATTATATGCATATAGTTAAAGTCTGAGAATTGGTCCCCTTACTCAAACTATGAATACAAGATTGGTTATCTTCGTATACAATAATTGGTTTATTACAAGGGATATGCATGTCTGTTAGCAGACTACTTAACCAAACAATTTCAGTAGCTGCGGTGGCAATTGCGATAAATTCCGCCTCAGTCGACAAAAGTGCAACACTACTCTGCTTTCTCGTTACCCAGCACACAACATTCCTAGACACTTGCAGCATGTAGCTACTCGTAGATTTCCTGTCACTAGAACTAGCAAAGTCTGCATCTGCATATGCCTCTAACACATCACTTTCATCACTTTTGTAGTGTAGAACCAAGTCCGCTGTCCCACGAATGTACCAAAGAATTCTCTTCAATTCTCTCCAATCGGTTTCATTTGGATCACACTGATATCGACTAAAGTGATTAACGGCTACGCTGAGATCTCGCGTTGTAGTGAGCATACATCAAGCATCCAATGAGCTCTTTGTAGGGTTTCGTGTCCACCTTCCTTAGAGTTGTCATCATTGTGATTTAATTTTTCTTCAACAGTGTAGCTATAGGCTTACATTCATTCATATTGAGGCGCCTTAACATATTCTCCAAATAGTTCGATTGGGATAAGGGCAAATTGTTATCGATTCTAAGAATGTTGATTCCCAAAAATGAATTAAGTTCTCCCATATCGGTAATATAAAAGGTGTCTTTAAGTGCTTTTATTAAATTGTTGCTCTCTGTCAGATTGCTGCCTGCCACTATTATATCATCAACATAAACCAAAAGATACAGCAGATTTTTTCAGCAATTTTGACATATAAACATTTGTCATGTTGTGAATGGTTTAAACCATGACTTTTCAAAAAAAACTTGTCTAAGACTGAGTTCCACTCACGGGGTGATTGTTTCAATCCATATAAAGTCTTATTTAGTTTGCAAACTAAGTTTTTAGCCTCTTGAAATCCTGGTGGTTGTTGCAAAAATGCATTTTTAACATCCAGTTGTCGTGCCGACAAATTCATATTATGAATGACGGAGAGTAATGTTCTAATCGTAGTCATATTACCAACCGGTGCATACGTTTCATTGTGATCAGTCCCTTCTGTTGCGCACAACCCTTTACAACGAATCGAGCCTTATATTTTAGAATACTTCCATCTGTGTCATGATTGATTTTAAACAACCATTTATTAGCAATTGCTCGTTTACCGTAAGGCAATTCAATCAAGTCCCAAGTGTTGTTTTTCTTAAAGCATCCATTTCTTCCTGAATGGCTTTATACCACTGGTTCTTGTCATCTCTTTTAGCTATGTCCTCAAAACATTCTGAAACATTATCTTCAAAGTTTTCGGCATTAAGCGAAAACACACTGCAATCATAATCTTCTAAGTATTTTGACTTTCTTCGAACACGAATTTCCTGTTGCTGATTTGTGTCGTCTGTGTCATCGATGTTTTCATTTTTATTTGGTTGAACAAACTTTTCGTTAATCGTTTCTTCAATTTTGCTTTCTTCTCTTGGGTTAGCCCATCTTCGATCATGTCAACTTAAAAATATTTAGTTTTGTCAAATATTATGTTTTGGCCATGTACTATTTTGTTTGTGTCAGGATTTCACCATCTGTACCCATTACTGCAGTATCCTACCATGATACATTTCTTAGTTCTGGAGGATAGCTTCCCCTGAAGTAATTTGTCGGGTATTCTAAGGTAGGCTATGCAACCAAAAACACGTAGCTTTTCTAGATTTGGTTTTTGACTATACCACACTACCGCAGGGACTTTTCCACTTAATGCATTCGTTGGAGAACGATTAATGATGTATACTGCTGTTCGTACAGCTTCAGTCCACAAGGACTTAGAAATATTTCTACTCAAAAGCATGCACCTCGCTTTTTCCATGATGGTTCGATTCATCCTCTCGGCGACTCTGTTCTGTTGCAGGGTGTACCTTATTGTCAACTCATATTGAATTCCCCATTTTTCAAAATACTTTTCATTTCATCTGATACGTATTCCCTGCCATTTTCGCATCTGAATCGTTTAATTCTCTTGTTAAATTGTACTGTAGCCATGACTTCGTATATTTGAAAATAATGCAACACTTCAGACTTTGTTTCTATGTAATAGGTGGCAGGTGTATAATCGTCAATGAAAGTTAAAATGTATTTTTTGCCTTCGTAACTTTCGTTGGAAATGGGTCCCATCACATCACTGTGTATCAATTCCAATGGTTCCTTAGCTAGATTTACGGTTTGGTTACAAATTTCATGATTTAATCCCGCAATCTACATCTCGACGTCCTCTCCTCCCGACACTCAACTTACGACTCTATAATAGCCAAAATAATAATTAATTATAACAATTACAAATTTCATAATTTAATTCCGAAATCTACATCTCGACATCCTTTTGGATCGTCCACGTTCACCGCCCGATACTCCACTTTCGACTCGATAATAGGAAAATAATTATAACAATTAAAAAGTTCATAATTGAATCCCAGAATCTACATCTCGACGTCCTCTTGGATCGTCCACATTCACCGCTCGACACTCCACTTTCGACTCTCCTTTCCCTTGACCCCATGGCTTTCGCACGACAATATTTTTCAACTTATCTCTAAACGAAGCATTTTTTCGAAAATTGTTAAGAGAAAAAAATAGTTCAATATGAATGGTTAACTTAAAAAAGATAGTTTTGGAGTTATTGGCGCAGGTATTAAAAAACTGTGGGGTGGTCAGTGGGTACTGGAACCCCTCTATTTTGAATATTGACAATTAATTTTGCTGACGTTGTAGCGACCTTGATTTTAGCCATTTGATGTAAAAGCGAGTCGGATAATCGTTACCACGTTATCAAGCAAAGTCAGGACGCGGCGGGCAACGTTATAATACAAACTTAAAATGCTACTTGGAAAAATATCGATTTTTTTCCTTCTTTCTGGAATGTGGCTCAGTTGTATGTCTACCGAAATAAAATCCTGGCTACCATTGGGCCGCAAAATTTGGATTTTGTTATATAATAAAATTAAATTTTCATTTGTGGTGAGTTAAAATAACCACATATTATATATTTCCTAATTTATTAGGATTGAGCAAAATAAAGCCTTGAGGGGGGGGGCTCTAAACCCGCCATTGGGGCTATATCATTTATGCCATGCTCAGGTGAAATACAGGCAACTTGACGGAGTATATAAGTTAGACGCTATACTGTCGGGTCGATTATTTCGAGAGTCAAAGCTCGTGTAAATTCAATTTATCTTCGTTCTGAGGGGGAAACTAATAAAACATACATGTTTTAAAACGTTAAATAATACTTACAATAATAATTCATAGTAATATTTCGTTAGATATTTGCATAGATTTCAAATATATATAAAAATTCAAAAATATAAACAATTAAAAATAGTTTTCAAAATTTGACAACTAAATTGTTGTACGGTCTTGGTAGCTTTTTAACGCCGTATAAATAGAAAATAATATGGATACCCTACATATGGATGTTCAGTGGATATCCATCATTTGTACTTTGGTGTACTATCATAAACGCATACAAAACGGACATCCAGTGGACATCCCTTTATGGACAGTGTACAGATATACGTAAATGGATGTCCAGTGGATATCCATCACATGTCCATGGACATATGGACATGAAATGGACCAAAAATGGACACCGTATGGATATCCTGTGCTATATGGGCTATTTGACAACTTTTATAAAAATAACTAGTCGAGGGCTTAGTGCCACAGAAGCGTAACTACGAAAACTACATTTTGAGAAAATCCTTAAAAACAATTTTTTTTACTTTAGTTTTGCTGTACTGACCAGATAATTTGAGGAATCTCTAGCGTACTTCCCGAAACACGATAATAAATAAAAACTTATTTTTATAATCGAGATTTAGCAATAAACGTCCTTCCCTGAAGCAAGTTAATAGATATTTTATAACCGGTATCTCACAATAAACGTACCTTCTAGAAATACGATAATAAACAGTTATTTAAGTTTATAAGAGGGATTTATTAATATTGAGAATCTAAGCTTAACTTGGAGAAACACGAGATTTACCAGGTAGCAATAAACCACCGCACTAAAGTAGGGAATTTCCGTTCATCAATTGCCTCTGTACATAAATAGCGAACCAACTCGAAAGAGATTATTATCAAATCAGTTTACCTATCATATCATATCATACCTAGTCTAGGATACACAACGTATCTTCGCATAACTGTAAAGTTCGTAATTGTTTTGTTTTTGTTAATAAATAACTTCTTCTGATTTTAAGTTTTATTTAGTAGCATCAGCGCTACAGAATCATTGTTTCACTTAAAAAATATGAAATCCTATTAACGGAAACTAAAGTATATAGGAATTTTGAAATAATTATACTTAATAGGGCACTATTATTTTTTAAGATTTTTTTGAAAAAAAGTAGATACGATTTTGTGGCACTAATCTTTTTTTATGTAGGGTAGTTACATTCTAGAAAAGGAATGTCAATATTTATGTGTTGAAAACATATTAGATAAAAAAAATATGGCAAAAATACTCTTTATTAATCAGCACAAGTATACAGTTTAAAAATCAATAAAAATAATGTAAGAAATAAACCACTAGTCAGATAAAACTCGGATATATTAGAAACAGCTTATTTGATTATTCATTAACAATAGAGCACTTTACGTCTAAACTAAGTCAAGCCGTACAAGGAACTGTGTATTCTCCCCACTGATCCATTATTCGCCAACACAGCTAATATACAGCTCTGTCGCCATATTGCTGAAATGTTTTGTCTACCGAAAATACTTCTATTTAATGCAGTTAAATATTTTCTAACATTCGGCCATCCTGCCATGCGGGCTGTCCCAGACCGCCAATTACCACAGGCTTTCCTATTTACCTGTCAACAATAACATAATACTAACCGTTTGTTCTTCATAAAACTATGTTAACAAATAGGCAGTATCGGCCTACAGCTTTCTTTTTCATTCATGCTATAATCATTTCAAAACTCATACACGTGTCAACTCAGACAATGAGTAGGCAGTAACGGCCTCAGTCATTATCGTCCACGTATCTACGTCTTGTAACTTTCGCTCTTTTACCATCTCAAAGGTGTATCTACGCATCAGCTCAGATAACAAGTAGACAGTATCGGTCTCAGTTGTTATCTTCCTCGCATCCACGTCTTACAACCTATCATGCTTTCATTAACTCTATTTACCTTTCGTCACACGGCTCGACTCGATCAATAAGCAGGCAGTATCGGCCTCGGTTATTAATGTCCACACCTTGCCGTCTTGTGACCTACATACATACCCAACATGTACCTACATCAATCTTTATCTACGTCACACGTTTCGACTCAAATAACAAGCAGGCAATATCGGCCTCGGTTATTATCATCCACGTCTCAACGTCTTGTGACCTACATGAACATCTACAATGTCTCTACATAAGCTTTTTTTTTTCAACTTACATTTGCATCATAGTTATCCATTTTTCAATTTTGTCGGCTGCAACTACTGAACGGCTGTTGCGGCGCCTCTGGTTTTCCCGTAGATCCTCTACTTCGTATCTATCATTAGAGAGCACTTTGACCCTAAATGGTCCCTTATACTTCGGTAACAGTTTTTTGCTCGACCCGGTACAAGTGACACTGGTAATTAACACACGAACCAAGTCACCTACATCAAAGCGGGCCGCGTCACGTCTCTGTTTATCATAACGTTCCTTTTGCTTGAGTTGGTCATGATTAATGTGATCTTTCATAATACTTCTCAAATCGGTAATGTTTATACGATCTATTTCTGTTTGTATTGAATTTAATAAACTGGCCTCGGCCATCGGCCTTGCTTGGTACCCAAACAGTGCTTTGACTGGAGTATTGTTTATACCTTTATTAAATGCCGTATTCAGAGCGCTTTGCAGTTATTTTACGTGGGTGTCCCATTTGTCACTATCAGTTTCAACACTAGTCGTCGCAAGCATACCAACGATTGTTCTATTATACCTCTCACACTGTCCATTTGACCGCGGAGTGGCTACAGCATTTAACACGTGCTGTATTGCATATGATTCACAAAATATGCGAAATGTCCTTGACGTGAATGCAGTTCCTCGATCACTAATAATTCGTACCGTTACTCCAAAAATACACATTATACTTTGCAATGCACGTACCACCGGCTTTACTTTAGTAGATTTCACTGCCTCCATTATAGTAAATTTTGTAAAAGCGTCCACAATAACGTAAATATTTATTTCCGGAGCTACTTGTCTCAAATGGGCCAACGTGATCCAGGTGAATGGTATGAAACGGAACTGGAATTTTCTCAGTCGGATGTAATTTCCCTTTATTTTTAGCTGCCCTACTCTTATAGTAAGCACAATTTAAACATGTCTGAATGTACTTCATTACAAAGCGTCGCATTTTTGGAAACCAATAACTTGTTTGAATTCTTTTCAAAGTATTTTCCACACTCATGTGGCCAGCCTTGTCATGACACAACCTCACTACTTGCCATCGAGCCGTTTTAGGAACTACCCACAGTTTCCGCCCATCTGGTAACTTTCGATACACTTTGCCACCTTTCAACTCATATTCTTTAAAATATTGCTTCATTTCCGAGTTCTTTACAGAATCTGCTAATATTCGGTGAACTCTTAATAACTGTTCATCTTGTAACTGTGCAGCTACAATCCAATCTCCTTCTGTAATATCTACTTGGTTGATTTCTCTTGCGATGGGAAGTCTGCTAAGGGCATCTACGTGTGACATTCGTGCTCCTGACCGATGTTTGATATGGAATGTGAACTCTTGAACTTGAAGCCACCACTTCCCAACTCTTGGCAATAAGTCCTTTTTAGAAAAAGTCGTTCTTAAATCGTTACAGTCCGTAACGACAGTAAAATGTAACCCTAGTAGATACACACGGAAGTGCTGCAACGATAGAACCACCCCCATCGTTTCCAATTCGTACGAATGATAGTGTTTCTGGTCTAGTGTAGTTTGTTTACTAAAATACGCCACCACTTTTTGCACCCCGTCATGTATTTGAAATAATATTGAGGCTACTGCAGTTGAACTGGCATCAGTATGAAGTTCTGTTTGTAATGAAGGGTCGAATATAGATAATACTGGTCTGGAAATTATCGTCGTCTTTATAGTTTCAAAAGCTTCTTTTTGTTCTGTTTCCCAACACCATTTGGAATCTTTCCGTGTAAGTCGTGTCAATGGTTCTACAATACCAGAATAGTTTTTCACAAATTTGCGAAAATAGCCAGATAATCCAAGAAACTGTCATATTTGTTTCACTGTTTTTGGTGCACACATGTGCAAAATAGCTTCAATTTTTCTGTGTCCTGGCCGTATTCCATCAGCACTAATCTCACGTCCGAGATAATCAATTTTTGTGTGAAAGAATGAGCACTTGCTAATTTTTAGCGTTAAATTATGCTTACGAAAAACTTGCAACACAGATCTCAGGCGTACCAAACCCTCTTCGATTGTTGTCGATGGAATCATGACGTCATCCATATACGGAAATGCCACATTGTTTTTCAACGGTCCTAACACATTATTCATTAGACGTTGGAACACTGACGGCGAGTTGCAGAGACCAAACGGCATTCGCAAAAACTCGTAATGCGAGTCTGGAGTAACAAAAGCCGTCTTATCTATTGACTCTTCGCTCACTGGCACTTGGTAAAACCCTGAAGCTAAATCGAGAGTAGTGTAGAACATATACTTATTTCCCTGAGCGTCTCCGCCTAGTCTATCTAGCTGATCATCGATTAAAGGAAGCGGAAATTTATCTTTTACAGTGCTGGCATTGAAACGTCTATAATCAACGCACATTCGATAGTCACCTGTTTTTTTTTTGACAAGTAATATCGGGCTAGCGTAAGCAGACTTTGATTCTCTAATAATATTATTTGTCAGCAGTTCATCAACTATACCTCGTAGAATTTCCTTTTCTGCTAACGGCAGACGGTACGGACTATAAACAACTGGTTCATTTGTCATCACTTTAATTTCCATTTTTGTTGCATCGGTTTTTCCTAAATTGGCCTTTGATGTCGATATCCTATCTTTAAATTCACTTAAAAGTTCTTCACACATAATTTTCTGTTCATTAGAAACGTTACCAAGATTTATTATTATTTTATCGTCTTCTCGAATTTCAAAACATTCATAGTCACTCACTGGGTTTACATTCATGTCTAATTCCCGCACAAAAACATCTGTTCCAATTTTTAGTAACATCACGTTTGGTAAATTTATAAAGTCTCTGCCAATAATGCAGTCATAATTCATTTGTTTATCGTTTAATACGGTTACGTTTATTACCGCACTGGGTTGTCCTAGGCGCACATGTAACCTAATAGTCCCGGCCGGTATTACGTAATTGCCCTCAAAACTTTTCAGTGCGTTAGCATTATTATTTTCAAGTTCAAGGCCTAGCTTATCAATAACACGTCGGCGAACTATAGTACACGAACTCCCGGTGTCAACTAAACACTTCCACTTTTTCCCGTTTAAAGCAATATTCATTACGTAAGGATTTTTATTCAAGTCATTGGGCACTATTACCTCGTTGATATTATTGTTTTGTTTCTTTTTCTCAAGGCATTTGTTTTGTTTGTGACCAAGACGTTTACAATGGAAACATTCCAACTTTGGTTTAGGGCAATCCCTCGCGCGATGAAGTCCTTTACAATTAAAACACTGAATTTCTGATTTCTCAATACTACTTGATTTTGCACTTTGTTGTGTAAAATCACTAAATACTTTTCTTCTAGTATTGTCTTTTCCACTTCCTGGAATACGTCCCAACGTGCTTAAATATGCATACAATTCGTTTGTATTTGTAAACCGCGACGATCGAGCGGATCTCGCAATATGTTCGTCAGTAATTCCACCTATAACTGCGTCAACCAAAGAACTTTCAGGTATACGCAATTGTAACGCTTTTAATTTATCTAGCTTGTTAAAACAATATTCACTTAAATCTTGACCACTGTGGGTTTTGTACAACGCAGCTTCTCTAAGCAATTTAGCAAACGGTAACGGTTTTGTGAATTGTTTTATCATGCGCCCCTTCATTTTTCTCCAACTTACTGCGAGTTGATCCTGTGAATCGTACCATCTTCTTGCCATACCAACCAGTCTATTCGCAACTAATCTAATCACAGTCAAATCGTCCCACTGAAAATATTCAGCTAATTCGTCAACTCGGCGAATCCACGAATCTACCGATTGATCTACCCTTTGGGGATCGAATACAGGAATCAAATTTTCATCGCCATGACTAGGCTGAGTAGAAAAACTCATACTGCGCTTAACGCGGCGCCGTTTATTTTTTTTTCGGCTCGTCCGACTGCTTGCACTGCTGGAAGAACTTGAGGTTGATGTTGAACTCGATATCGAGCTGTCTCTCTGTTTTCTCCCTTTTCCCTTCAAGGGCTTTTTCCGTTTGGTGGTTGATTGGTGGCCAGAAGTCGAAGGTCCAGGAAAAGAGGACAGCGGCGGTGACTCACTGCGTCGTAACATGATGCAATCACTTAATATCACTGGCGACAGTGGTGGGCAATAATGTGAGTATTATCCCAACTTCTGATATGTAAGAAATAAACCACTAGTCAGATAAAACTCGGATATATTAGAAACAGCTTATTTGATTATTCATTAACAATAGAGCACTTTACGTGTAAACTAAGTCAAGCCGTACAAGGAACTGTGTATTCTCCGCACTGATCCATTATTCGCCAACACAGCTAATATACAGCTCTGTCGCCATATTGCTGAAATGTTTTGTCTACCGAAAATACTTCCATTTAATGCAGTTAAATATTTTCTAACAATAAATCGCTAATACTTTATTATAAAACACACAAAAACACTAATAATTAAATAATATTAATAAAAATAAAATATTCCATCTCTTCTAATCGAATTCCAAGTCAAATGAGCTACTGTCAGGTAGTGCTGGGCGATGTTTGCGAAACATCGATGTTGAGCATCGATGTTGGCATTGGAGACCGCCATCGATGCAGGAAGAATATCGGTAAAAGACATCGATGTAATATAAACATCGATGTTATTGTGTTGTTTGGGTTTGGAATTGCCAAAGCAAATTGCACAATGGAAATGTAAATTAAAATACATATGTGTTTTGCAACCACGTAATTTGAAATAAGTACCTATACAAATAATAATAATAATAATAATATAATGCTAATAATGTTAAACTAGAACTGATATCCTGATTCTTAAAAACATTAGGCATTTACTGCATTTTAAAAAGTTATAGGTCCCAAAACTTTTTATCCACGGATTGTAGAAAAAGAAACTGGGATAGTCGTTTACCTTGCAAACTGTTTCGTTTTTGAGTTATGGTCTCACCCGCCTTGGAGAATAAACGTTCGGCTGGTACCGATGTAGCCAGAATTGAGAGCATTTTTAAGGCAACAGGTGCTAAACCAGGATACATAAGCCGATGATGTTGCCACCATTCTAACGGGTTGATTTTAAGGGGTTCCATAGGACTTTTTAAATAAATTGCCATTTCTGATTTACCGCTTTCCGCACTTGTCCCTGCAGCATTTGTTGTCTTTTCAGTTACTAAACGGTTGTGATCAACCCATAAACTGAATTTAGTTGGTTCTGTAAAAGAAAAAAAGAATTCTTATAAATAAACAAAGGATATTTAAAAAAATAATAATTAACTCACTAGTATGGCTCTCCTCATGCGGTTCGTTTTTGTTATCGTCGCCTTCGTTCGGTTGATCTGAATTTTGAGAAACTTTCGTCATAGAATTGTAAATAAATTCTACAGCTCTCGCACAATGATTAGGATTTTTGAAATAATTTTTTTTAAATCGTGGATCGAGAATTGTAGCAGCTGCTAATATTTTGATCTGTTCAGCTGTAGCCAATCTTTTTTCAATTTCTGTAGACAAATTCAACTTTAAAGCTGTTCCCGTTGGCGAACTGTCTACTTTAACTTTCTCCAGACACAGTTTAAGGGGCACAATAATACTTCCCGTTGTGTATTTGGATCCAGATATTTCACGTGTAGCAGATTCAAACGGCTCGAGGAGATTCACCGCAACTTGAAGTTCCTGTATCTCTTTTGCTGATAGCATAGTCCGTGCCGTAACTTCAAAATTGACAATGGCATTAATGTGTATCTGTAATTTTAAGAATCGTTGAAGCATGTAATATGTCGAGTTCCAACGAGTAGGCACTTCTTGCTTAAGTGACAACTGTATTTCCTCGTTTTGATCTTTTTGCATTTTTCTAAGTGCATCACTTGCAACGACGCTTTGCTTAAACCACCGTACAATATTTTTAACTTTCTTAATGATTTCGGATAATTCTATAACCTGTTCAAGCGCCTTTGAAACAACTAAATTCAGTATATCCGCAAAACAAATAATATGCTTTGTTTTGCAAACAGCGATGTCCATTGCTTTGACCATGTTGGCAGCTCCATCCGTTACAATGCAAGAAATGTTTTCATTCGTTATTCCCCATTCCTGGCATACGTCCTTTAGTCTTTCAGCAATATATTCACTAGTATGGTGTTCATCTAATTCGTATATCCCCAACGTTGCATCTAAAATATCACTTCCTTCCAAGAAATGTAACGTGACAACAAGAAAACTTTTAGACCGCATAGTTTCCGTCCAAATGTCGCACATTATGGTAAAGTTGTTTGCCTTTTCAATTTTCCGTCTGAAAATAATAATATGGGTGATTGCTTTGTACTTATTTTCAATTAATTTAGCAACAGTCTTTCGTGACGGTAATTTGTATTGTGGACACGTGGTATGCATAAGCTGTATAAATCCTTCATTTTCAACGATATTAATAGGTTGGTAGTCGCGACAAATCATAAATAAAAGTGCATTTGTAATCTTCAAATATTTTCTGCCTCCTTCTGCATGGGATGATAAATTGGCAAAACTTTCGTTTATTGTTTTCTGTCGTTTGCTCACCGGTAATGAAAAGGACACCGAATCTGAATAATCTGAATCAGTTTCCACATCCACATCTTCGCTTGTAGTGGCTTTAGTATTAGTAGTAGTAGTACTAGTTGAAGGACTAGTATTATCAGTTTCAGCTTTTCTTTCATCGGCTTGCCTTCGAGGGACAACAAAGTCAGCACAATTGCCACGATTCGTGTCTTTTTGAGACGTTGGCTCGGACAAAGGCTTTTGCAAAGCTTCCTTATGCATGCCTGTAAATGACATTTTAGATTGGAGGTATTTCCCGCCGTTTTATTTTTTTACAACCAAATCGACAAACTGCAGTATTTTGGTCTTTTGTTAGAAAATATTTAACTGCATTAATCAGAAGCATTTCCGGTAGACAAAACATTTCAGCAATAAGGCGAATATATGGCGACAGAGCTGTATATTAGCTGTGTTGGCGATATAATGGATCAGTGGGGAGAATACACAGTTCCTTGTACGGCTTGACTTAGTTTAGACGTAAAGTGCTCTATTGTTAATGAATAATCAAATAAGCTGTTTCCAATATATTCTGATTTTATCAGAATAGTGCATTATTTCTTACATATCAGAAGTTGGGATTATACTCACATTGTTGCCCACCACTGTCGCCAGTGATATTAAGTGATTGCATCATGTTACGACGCAGTGAGTCATTGCCGCTTCCCCAAATTCCTGGGCCTTCGACTTCCGGGGTAGGGCATCAGTCAACCCCTTCACGACGAAGTGCCTACGATTTAACTGAAGATTTTCAGTGGGACGATTTGACTGTGATTAGATTAGTTGCAAATAGACTGGTTGGTATGGCAAGAAGATGGTACGATTCACAGGATCAACTCGCAGTAAGTTGGAGAAAAATGAAGGGGCGCATGATAAAACAATTCACAAAACCGTTACCGTTTGCTAAATTGCTTAGAGAAGCTGCGTTGTACGAAACCTACAGTGGTCAAGACTTAAGTGAATATTGTTTTAACAAGCTAGATAAATTAAAAGCGTTACAATTTCGTATACCTGAAAGTTCTTTGGCTGACGCAGTTATAGGTGGAATTACTGACGAACATATTGCTAGATCCGCCCGATCGTCGCGGTTTGCAAATACAAACAAATTGTATACATATTCAAGCACGTTGGGACGTATTCCAGGAAGTGGAAAAGACAATACTAGAAGAAAAATATTTAGTGATTTTACACAACAAGGTGCAAAATCAAGTAGTATTCAGAAACCAGAAATTCAGTGTTTTAATTGTAAAGGACTTTATCGCGCGAGGGATTGCCCTGGACCAAAGTTGGAATGTTTTCATTGTAAACGTCTTAGTCACAAACAAAACAAATGCCCTGAGAAAAAGAAACAAAACAATAATATCAACGAGATAATAGTGCCCAATGACTTGAATAAAAATCCTTACGTAATGAATGTTGCTTTAAATGGGAAAAAGTGGAAGTGTTTAGTTGACACCGGGAGTTCGTTTACTTAGTTCGCCGACGTGTTATTGATAAGCTAGGCCTTGAACTTGAAAATAATAATGCTAACGCACTGAAAAGTTTTGAGGGCAATTACGTAATACCGGCCGGGACTATTAGGTTACATGTGCGCCTAGGACAACCCAGTGCGGTAATAAAAGTAACCGTATTAAACGATAAACAAATGAATTATGACTGCATTATTGGCAGAGACCTTATAAATTTACCAAACCTGATGTTACTAAAAATTGGAACAGATGTTTTTGTACGGGAGTTAGACATGAATGTAAACCCAGTGCGTGACTATGAATGTTTTGAAATTCGAGAAGACGATAAAATAATAATAAATCTTGACGTTTCTAATGAACAGAAAATTATGTGTGAAGAACTTTTAAGTGAATTTAAAGATAGGATATCGACATCAATGGCCAATTTAGGAAAAACCGATGCAACAAAAATGGAAATTAAATTGATGACAAATGAACCAGTTGTTTATAGTCCGTACCGTCTGTCGTTAACAAAAAAGGAAATTCTACGAGGTATAGTTGATGAACTGCTGACAAATAATATTATCAGAGAATCAAAGTCTGCTTACGCAAGTCCGATATTACTTGTCAAAAAGAAAACAGGTGACTATCGAATGTGCGTTGATTATAGACGTTTAAATGCCATCACTGTTAAAGATAAATTTCCGCTTCCCTTTAATCGATGATCAACTAGATAGACTAGGCGGAGATGCTCAGGGAAATAAGTACATGTTCTACATTACTCTCGATTTAGCTTCAGGGTTTTACCAAGTACCAGTGAGCGAAGAGTCAATAGATTTGCATTACGAGTTTTTGCGAATGCCGTTTGGTCTCTGCAACTCGCCGTCAGTGTTCCATCGTCTAATGAACAATGTGTTAGGACCGTTGAAAAACAATGTGGCATTTCCGTATATGGATGACGTCATGATTCCATCGACAACAATCGAAGAGGGTTTGGAACGCCTGAGATCTGTGTTGCAAGTTTTTCGTAAGAATAATTTAACGCTAAAAATTAGTAAGTGCTCATTCTTTCACACAAAATTGATTATTATCTCGGACGTGAGATTAGTGCTGATGGGATACGGCCAGAAAAGTTGAAGCTATTTTGCACATGTGTGCACCAAAAGCAGTGAAACAAGTACGACAGTTTCTTGAATTATCTGGCTATTTTCGCAAATTTGTGAAAAACTATTCTGGTATTGTAGAACCATTGACACGACTTACACGGAGAGATTCCAAATGGTGTTGGAAAACGATGGGGGTGGTTCTATCGTTGCAGCACTTCCGTGTGTATCTACTAAGGTTACATTTTACTGTCGTTACGGACTGTAACGCTTTAAGAACGACTTTTTCTAGAAAAGGACTTATCGCCAAGAGTTGGGAGGTGATGGCTTCAAGTTCAATAGTTCACATTCGATATCAAACATCGGTCAGGAGCACGAATGTCACACGTAGATGCCCTTAGCAGACTTCCCATCGCAAGAAAAATCAACCAAGTAGATATTACATAAGGAGATTGGATTGTAGCTGCACCGTTACAAGATGAACAGTTATTAAGAGCACCGAATATTATCAGATTCTGTAAAGAACTCGGGAACGAAGCAATATTTTAAAGAATATGAGTTGAAAGGTGGCAAAGTGTATCGAAAGTTACCAGATGGGCGGAAACTGTGGGTAGTTCCTAAAGCGGCTCGATGGCAAGTAGTGAGGTTGTGTCATGACAAGGTTGGCCACATGAGTGTGGAAAATACTTTGAAAAGAATTCAAACAAGTTATTGGTTTCCAAAAATGTGACGCTTTGTAATGAAGTACATTCAGGCATGTTTAAATTGTGCTTACTATAAGAGTAGGGCAGCTAAAAATAAAGGGAAATTACATCCGATTGAGAAAATTCCAGTTCCGTTTCATACCATTCACCTGGATCACGTTGGCCCATTTGAGACAAGTAGCTCCGGAAATAAATATTTACTAGTTATTGTGGACGCTTTTACAAAATTTACTATAATGGAGGCAGTGAAATCTACTAAAGTAAAGCCGGTGGTACGTGCATTGCAAAGTATAATGTGTATTTTTGGAGTACCGGTACGAATTATTAGTGATCGAGGAACTGCATTCACGTCAAGGACATTTCGCATATTTTGTGAATCATATGCAATACAGCACGTGTTAAATGCTGTAGCCACTCCGCGGTCAAATGGACAGTGTGAGAGGTATAATAGAACAATCGTTGGTATGCTTGCGACGACTAATGTTGAAACTGATAGTGACAAATGGGACACCCACGTAAAAGAACTGCAAAGCGCTCTGAATACGGCATTTAATAAAGGTATAAACAATACTCCAGTCAAAGCACTATTTGGGTACCAAGCAAGGCCGATGGCCGAGGCCAGTTTATTAAATTCAATACAAACAGAAATAGATCGTATAAACATTACCGATTTGAGAAGTGTTATGAAAGATCACATTAACTATGACCAACTCAAGCAAAAGGAACGTTATGATAAACAGAGACGTGACGCGGCCCGCTTTGATGTAGGTGACTTGGTTCGTGTGTTAATTACCAGTGTCACTTGTACCGGGTCGAGCAAAAAACTGTTACCGAAGTATAAGGGACCATTTAGGGTAGTCAAATGATAGATACGAAGTAGAGGATCTACGGGAAAACCAGAGGCGCCGCAACAGCCGTTCAGTAGTTGCAGCCGACAAAATTGAAAAATGGATAACTATGATGCAAATGTAAGTTGAAAAAAAAGCTTATGTAGAGACATTGTAGATGTTCATGTAGGTCACAAGACGTTGAGACGTGGATGATAATAACCGAGGCCGATATTGCCTGCTTGTTATTTGAGTCGAAACGTGTGACGTAGATAAAGATTGATGTAGGTACATGTTGGGTATGCATGTAGGTCACAAGACGGCAAGGTGTGGACATTAATAACCGAGGCCGATACTGCCTGCTTATTGATTGAGTCGAGCCGTGTGACGAAAGGTAAATAGAGTTAATGAAGGCATGATAGGTTGTAAGACGTGGATGCGAGGAAGATAACAACTGAGACCGATACTGTCTACTTGTTATCTGAGCTGATGCGTAGATACACCTTTGAGATGGTAAAAGAGCGAAAGTTACAAGACGTAGATACGTGGACGATAATGACTGAGGCCGTTACTGCCTACTCATTGTCTGAGTTGACACGTGTATGAGTTGGTTGAAATGATTATAGCATGAATGAAAAAGAAAGCCGTAGGCCGATACTGCCTATTTGTTAACATAGTTTTATGAAGAACAAACGGTTAGTATTATGTTCTTGTCGAAAGGTAAATAGGAAAGCCTGTGGTAATTGGCGGTCTGGGACAGCCCGCATGGCAGGATGGCCGAATGTTAGAAAATATTTAACTGCATTAATCAGAAGTATTTCCGGTAGACAAAACACTTCAGCAATAAGGCGAATATATGGCGACAGAGCTGTATATTAGCTGTGTTGGCGATATAATGGATCAGTGGGGAGAATACACAGTTCCTTGTACGGCTTGACTTAGTTTAGACGTAAAGTGCTCTATTGTTAATGAATAATCAAATAAGCTGTTTCCAATATATTCTGATTTTATCTGAATAGTGCATTATTTCTTACACTTTACACTTTTCAAAATACTGCCATAAGTTGCTTTTCGGAGGCATTTCTTTTATCGCTTACGTAAGTTACGCGTTCGCGATGTTCACATTAATTAAATTAAAATTAGTTTAAGGTTAAAGTTTAAGGAATGAAAGAGGAAACTACGGAAAGGATTAATAATAAACCAGTGCAGTGTGGGTGGTGCAGAATGTGCCCCGCTCCTTCCCTTCGACCCGTAACAGCGGTAACGTTTCATGTTTCATATTTTGTTAAATTAAATAAACAATCAATTATTAAACAAAATGTTATTCATAGAAGCCATTAAATAACAATAAGGTCAACTGTTTTAGCGAAATCTAATGTTTATAAAACAAGTATGAACGGTACATTTTTACCAATGGTAATTATAGTAGTGAAATATTACAATATTTACAATAGCTAGTACAGCATCTTGCGTTTTCCCAGAAATGTTTTCATAATTTAATAATTCATAAATTTTTGTGTTTATAGGTTATAATGTTTATATTTTTATATTAGTATTAGAATAGAGCAAAGTCAAAGTATAAATAATATTATTTTATTTGTAAAAACAAAAACTTAATGTCTTAATACAATCGCAGCTCTTTTTGTACGAAACAAAATGCAGATGCCTCCATCATTATCAATTATATTATCAATATTGCCTATCTTAAAATACCTTACAATTAATTACTTCTTCTTGTATTTCTATTTCTGTCAAGTAAAAATAAATAAATGAAATAAAATATTTTTTAATTATGCGTTATCAAGGTTGCATAGAAAATAATTTTAGCAAATTTTCACGTTTATATTTATAAGAAAACTTCTTACAAAATGGGGGCAACATCGCATGGCAAACATCGATGTTACCTTCGATGTTTGAGCACTTCTGACATCGATGTCAGAATATCGAACATCGTCAACGAAACATCGATGTTCCTGAAACATCGGTTAACATCACCCAGCACTACTAGTGCAGTCTGCCTATTTTTGGCCCCATGTTAATTTTTTCACTTCGGAGATACAGTCAACAAAAATATGTAAAAAAATCGGAAATTTTCCGTAGAATTTAATAAACTAAAATACAAACAACTGGCACCTCGGGGGCCCATAGTAAATTGGGCCCAAAGTTGGCCAAAAACGGTTTTTTTCCATTTTACTCTGTCATGGGGCCATAAAATGAAAAAAAGTTTTATACAAAAGTTGTAGAACTATTAAATACGGATCGATCTGTGGAAATCCGATGTCAAAAAATTCAAAAATAAATTATTTATTTGAAAAAAACCGTTAAAAATCGCGTTTTTTTGAAACGCTCATATCTTCGTGAAAAAAAATCATTTTTTTCACGAAACTTGGTAAAAGTGTAGTTCCCTACTAACTAAAAAAAGATCGTTTTCAAAAAATTTAAAAATATGAACATTTTGAAAAAATTGATTTTTTTCGAGAAAATCACGTGTTTTTAAAATCTCGATAGCTCATAGACGCTTTCATATTTCTAGTCAATTTTGGGCTTAAAATTTGCCTGAAATGTTGTACTAACATGGTTATTTATTGCGCGCTTTTTAAATTGATCGGTAATATGCGAAAATTCAGTTGAAAAATCGTTTTTTTTTAACGACAAAAAAAATCGATCTTTTTCAAGAAAGGCAGCAGCGGCTCAACATGCCTACCGCACCTATTTGCAGTTGCAAACGTGGCTCGGAACTTCGCTAGAGCCAGAACAATGGGGTTGGACTTCCGACGGCACTAATCTGCTTCCCACGTACAGCTCGGATCAGCTGATTCCAGACAAAATCGTTAAAACGATATCCTGCAGATGCGGAAGCGGATGTAAAACGAAGATCTGTAGCTGCAGGAGGCATGGATTGAAGTGTTCAAGCATGTGCTTGACATGCGATCCAGAAAATTGCACTAATATAGAAATAACTACGATGTAGGCAGATGCTCTTGATGACGACTTGGACGAAGATATATTTAATGAGTCTTGCGTGGTGATGGATGAATCACAGACCAATGTCCATGATGATGATGAGATCAAAAGCGAAGCCGACTCCTCCGTACTCGCTGCATACAGCGAAGAACGTACCAGTGACAACGAGGTGGGGGGGAGAGGGGTCTCCGATAAAAAAACTACGGATCAGTTAAGTACTGTACACGTTTATATTCACTGTCAATATTTTGAACTTTCATGTAAAATAAATATTTTATTTTTATACTAAAAATGTTGCTTAACAATTATTATTTACCTGTCAACTCATATGTCTTTAAGAATCAACATAACGTTCAAGAGACATAATCGTATGAACACTCTGTGTGCAGTTGAAACTACGATACGGTACGTATGATAAGAACATACAGTTTTACAGATGCATCCACGTTAACACCGTCCCGCACCCCCACGACACCGCTCGAGCGAACGAACGTATGAGCCGGGGTGTGCTTCGCTTGCCATTAAATTTCCAAAGAATAGAGAGCGAATATGTCATTGTAGTATTTTTGTATGTAAAATACAAGTATTGAACTACAAACTCTGTAAATTTCAGCCCTTAATATTAAAAGATAGCGTCACTAGATTTCTTTCAAAAAAAAATATCTCGGCTCCAAAGGGTCGTAGATAAAAAAATTTTTTTTGTAAATTTATAAAAAAATACCAGCTATTCAATGCTGCTAACAAAAAAAGAAAAAAAATTTTTTTCTTGAAAAAAAAATCGATTTTTTTGTTGTTAAAAAAATACCGATATTTCAACCGATTTTTCGCATATTATCGATCAATTTAAAAAAGCGCGCAATAAATAACCATGTTAGTCCAACATTTCAAGCAAATTTTAAGCTCAGAATTGACTAGAAATATGAAAGCGTGTATGAGCTATCGAGATTTTAAAAAAACGTGATTTTTTCGAAAAAATCAATTTTTGCAAAATGTTTATAATATTTTTAAATTTTTTGAAAACAATCTTTTTTAGTTAGTAGGGAGCTACACTTTTACCAAGTTTCGTGAAAAAATGATTTGTTTTCACGAAGATATAAGCGTTTCAAAAAAACGCGATTTTTAACGGTTTCTTTCAAATAAATAATTTATTTTTGAATTTTTTGACATCGGATTTCCACAGATCGATCCGTATTTAATAGTTCTACAACTTTTGTATAAAACTTTTATTCATTTTATGGCACCATGACAGAGTAAAATGGAAAAAACCGTTTTTGGCCAACTTTGGGCCCAATTTACTATGGGCCCCCGAGGTGCCAGTTGTTTGTATTTTTTGCATATTTTTGTTTACTGTATCTTCACTTAAGGGTCCAAATCCGTAGGCAGACCGCGCTATACTGTCAAGGTTAGTATCAATTTGAGATGATGGCACAAGGCTTTTGTAAAATGAGTGATAGTTTTCATTAATAATTTTGTCAGAGCAGAGTTCCATAAGATTTTTTAAATTCTTTTCATATATAGGAACTTGTTGATGATACACTTTTTTCAATACAAATTCAGCATCTGGACGGTGAATTCTCTGACTTTTTCTCATTCCTACTGCTGGCTGGGCCGACCTCGAATTTACTAAATTCTTTCGAATCCATCTCATATTTGTATAACACAACTGAAGGGTCAGATTTTCGAAACTGGAGCCAAACAATCTTTAACCAATTAATTTTATGGCCATCATTTGTATAGCCCTTTCTTTAATACTGTTTTTCATTTGTCTTGCAATATCTTTTCTTTTCAGGTGTTTGTCATGGTCAATTTGATTCAAATCTGTTTCCTCAGGCTTAAGCTGGTTAAATATAAAGCATTTGTCACACATGTATTTTTTTGGTGTATGAGACAAATTAAAGTAGGTGTTAAATATATGCCTATAGTACCACAACTTTTCTGGCTTAATATTAATTTCTTGGCATTTTTCGACATAAAGTGAATACATGATTTGTAAATTTAAGGCAGCAGCAAGATATTCCTTGTTTGTATCCTTCCGGCAGTGGTGAGAGGGTACCGTAGGAAAAGACCCAATGTGGTCCTTAATAAATAACTTTTTTCCTCTGGCCGCTTTAACCCCGGCGGGTGTTTTCCTCTCTTGTCTTTCATAATAATATAGTGATCATCTTTTTTTTTAATACTCCTCTAACGAAACCCTCAGATATATCAAAAGTTGCCAAGAAGAATTCCTGACATACCTCAATTTTATCTTGATCCTTTATTAAGACATATCTGTTTGTTTTTTTTCTTCTAGATAGTTCATTCAATGTTCTTTTGCTTATCTTATCTGTCATTTGAACTAGAGAACTAATATATTGTCGCTGCTTTTCTACGTCCCCAATACTCCAGAAAGCCAGATGTTCTTTCTACGTTCCTCATTAAAATTTGGGTTGCATTTTCTTGGACACTTGCTGCAATCTTTATCCTTTTTGTCTTAAATATCAAATTGCCCTGTATTAAAATTAAATTCGTACTTACTATTTTTTTTTAAGCCAATGCCAGCAATTGTTTACCTCGAGACATTTTAAATAACTTTCACTGATAAAACACCTTACTACTAGACTACAGTAATTAAGAATAATAAATCCGACTGCTTGATTATCACGTGAATAGTTAGTTTTTCCTTGCAATATGATTGGTGTACCGAATTCCCATGTACTTCTATAATATAAAATACTGTACAACCATTGGTTATCATGTGTATTTGCTAGGACCGCCTCATCTATAGGTTAGAAACGTAAGTGCGTAAGGTACAGATCTACATATAAGAATCACAGAAGCGTAAATGGAGTCCCGCTTTTGTAATTCTAAAATAATATTATTTGCTACAAAGCTATAAGAATCAGATGGGCGTAAGTGGAGCTACATTTTTGTGATTCTAACATTATTGTACTTCAAGGTGTTACGTTGAAAGTTAACTTTGTTATTATTACTGATAGCACTTCCGCTTATGTGTCACTAAATGCGTATTTATTTCGGCATTCTAGATAATGTATCTCAAAAATGCAATTTTTGTAGTTACGCTTCTGTGACACTAAGCCCTCGTAAGCGAAATTTGACAACTTTTGAGAAACTGGAATCTGGAATTTTAACAATAATGTTAGATACATTTTATAAAAATTTGTATAAAACTCACCCTTTTAAGCAGATTTATGAAGTAGTTTGGTTGTCGTCATCACAAAGTGAGGAAGATCTATAGTATAATAGCATCAGGTATGTTTCTACAGCTGTCTCCGTCAGCGATGTTCGTTTCGGTGAAAAAATATGTTTGTATTTTGAAAACGACCGTTGGACATCTACGGATGTAATACAGGCATAATCTGTGAACTCACTTAACGAAGTTGTAGATGCACCATCACAAATTTGTCTTAATTTGCTAAAATTAGGATCTTTCTGTAATACACTTTCGAATTTTTCACTAACGCGATTATTTTTTGTATCATTTATAGCCTGTAGCTGTGTATTTACGTCGTCCACTATTTGCAGCGATTCCATTAACGACAACGAACTATTTTGCAATTTTTCTATTGCGTCGTGTAGTCCTCTATAATTGTTATTAATAGTTTTTAAATCTGTTTCAAGGGAAACGTCTTGAAAGCTTGTCTGGCTTTCCTTAATAGCTGCAGCCTCGATAGGGTTGAACTGTAGTATCACAGCTTTTATTTGTTGAAAATATTCAGCATAATAAAAAGCCGCTTTCAACCACGTTCCCCAACGTGTAAGAATCGGCTCTGGTGGTTCACGGATACCAGGACACTGTCTGTGGAATGATCGAAGCCGTTTAGGAGATTTGAGAAACACTTTTTTTGTATTTGCTATTAATTCTACCTCTGGAAAACATTTTCGAATCGTTTCTGCCACAAGATGTAACGCATGCACTTTACACGTAACATGTAAAAACCTACAATTGTCTCATTGAAGAGAACGACCTACCACGCGCATTGTCGCGGCACCATCAGTCACAAACATCAATACTTGACTTGTTGAAAATTCAAATTTTTCGAATGTCTCCAACACCACACGCCTAATTATTTCGCCAGTACACGCAGTTAATCTTTTACTAGCTAGTAAAAGTGGAAATGTTGGTTTAAGAGGGTCCAGTACACGTACTATAATATTTAAAATACAATCTGTCGTCTCGTCAATACATAACCAGAGCCGTGCATTTTTTAATCCACATTTAATCCTATTTACAATGTCTTCACGAACAGCTGGAATATATCTACGTAACGATGTACGACTTGGTAACTTCACCTGGGGATTGTATTTATTCCAAAACTCCCGAAATGGTTGTTTATCCAGTATGTGTAGCGGAATATTACAGGCTATTAACATTAACAATAAATCAAACATAAACTGAGTTGTCAAAGGCATGCCATTTTTTTTATTTTGATGTTGCACGGTTTTGATATGTCGACGACAATCTGTTTTGTGCCAGCACATTAAGTCTTGATTGCAAACTTTACAAATTATTTTGCATCCGTCATAGAATAAATCCGGAAATTCACCGATAAATTTATTCACTGTGTCCGCGTACGGTCGTTTTTTACCCTTTGATGCGTTTGACATTATGTATAAAATTTATAGGTACAACCTCACGCATTAACCGTTCAAATAAGACTGCAGCGTATCACTTCTAAATCGGCACGTGTGACGCCAGCGCAAGACCGCGGCTGTACTCCAGCCACCTCGGCCAGCTTTACTTATCACCTAAAATCCAATGGGGTGGCAGAGAGTATGGTACTAAAAAAAAGAAAGTATTACTACTAGCGTTAGAAAATAATAAACATCCATATCAGCTACAACTTGATAACATTCTTTTTGCTTATCGTAACACACCCCAGACAACCACTTCAAAAACTCCAGCCGAAATACTTTTAAATCGTAAACCAAGAACTCGATTGTCTATGCTTAAACAGTAACTAAATCCCACCCCTAAAACATTTTTATCAACCTTATCGTTTAAAAATGAAGATTTAGTTTATGTAAAATATAAAAGTGAGAGGAGAAATTTATTCAATAATTCAATACACTATATATAAATTCTAAATGTTTTCAATATTAGCACAATATTGAAAATATTTTGGCGGACCACTTTTTTGTCATTAAACGAAATATTAAATAAACATTTACGGAAATGCTATTGAAATATTTTGAAAATGTGCTATTATAAATAAAAATAATTGTAAATTTAAAGCCATGGCCGATTTCATACCTGGGCTATGTATGAAATGCCAACCGCGGCACTGAATCTGCTAATTTTCCGCCTAGTTAAACAAGTAGGTACTGAATTCATTTTAAATTAAACCTACTTAAAAAATCCTCTGCCTTAGTAGGTCTCGGACCTGCTATAGAATACCTCTTGCTTGTAAAGTCAGCCAATTTGCCAATTTCACCTTAAATCATTCGACTATTCACGCTACGTTGACTATTGAGTTATATAAGGAGGTAATTGTTAAAGTTTGCTCAAATAACAAGTCAGTATTTTGGTTATATTATATGTATAATATTTATAAATCATTTGGTGAGATTTACGTTACAAAGCGAGTGACAAAAAATCGATCTATTAAGTCGTCGATTTAGAAATACATTTCTCTATTTTCTTCTTGCGTATTGTCAAGAAGTAAATATAAGATAATTTAAATATTTTAATTTGTATTGAATTTAAATAAAATTGTACCTAAAATAATTTTTTTTTCAAAAAAAATTATTGTTATGTAACATTTATGTAGAGTGAAATTACTGAAAGGGACTACCAAACATGTTAAGAATGGATTTCAATAATTTTTATATATTATGTTGTAGAGGAGTTTCCCCTCAGAACAAAGGTAAATGGATTTTACACAAATCAACCTGAAAGTATCACATCCAACTTATATAACAGGTCGAGTTGCTTCTCATATAGCTCAGCCGGGCGTAGCGCTTATGGTTTATGGTCCACACGACCGACCGGGGTTCGCGTCCGTTTTTGTTTTTTTTAATTTTCATTAATTTATTTATTTTCTTGTAATATTTATTATTAACAATTTATACTTAAATTTAATATACAAAGTTCTAGACAATGAATAAGTATCAAGAATTATTTATTTGATCTGCAAAATAATTTTATAATCGACAATGTGTGAACAGCAAATCCTGATTAAAATATAATTTTTGCTGGTGAATTTCGGAATTTGCTAAAAAAGAATAATATTTTTGCTAACACTGACGTAGTTTTCCATGAAACACCAAAACACCCTATACTGCACTCGACGCGCGTTTCTCCAACTAAGTTGGCGTCATCTGCAGATGATTAAAATAGTTTTAATCATCACCAGATGATGTCAACTTGGTTGGTGAAACGCACTTCGAGTGCAGTATATAGTGTTTTGGTGTATCGTGGAAAACTACGCCAGTATTATCTTCACAGGTTCCAACTCACTTCAGGAATATTTTTGCTGTTAAGTTTCGCAATTTGCTGGTCAAAAAAATTATTTTACAGGTCAAATAATTGCTTGTAATCAAATAATTCACTAATTCGCTAACCGATTATCACCATTTTAAAAGTCGTTCTTAAAATAAAAGGGAAAAACTACAAGAAACTAAATTAATATATTAATTAATAATTAATATTGAAATATATTTGATGTAATAATCACTCTCAGAAAAAATTGGATTGAAATTTACAAGTACATTTGACAAAAATATTTCTTCGTATATTGAACTACCTATATTTTCTAAGAAATGACGAAGTGGCATGCCAGTAGTGGAATAAATATTTTAAAAACATTTTTCTAATTATGCATAAAAGCTTAAATTAAACATATATTTTGTTATTTTAATAATATTTTATAAACATCTTAAAATATTTTGAAAATATTTCTACTACGATGTATATAAAATATTTTCATTGAATATTTTCAAAATGTTTTTATAACTTTCTAAATATTTCGGCAATATTGAAAACCATTATAAAATATTTAAAAAATGTTCTATGCCGTTAGGAATACGTCACTGGTAAAAATAAAATAATAAAAGAAAACGGTGTACCAGCAAACCACTCAAATCATAGGCCACCACAGAGAGATTTTATCATTTTATGCAATAATTTCATGTTATGTGCACCCTGTACGCCACTAGTAAAAAGTGTCAAAAAACATTTTTTTTTATAATTAAACATTATTATATGAGTTAAGACTTAAAAAATGTAAAGACAATCTTTTCGATACTATAAAAAATAGATATGTACTTTTCATTTTATAAATATACCCTGTATACCATTAAAGCTCTGGTTTAAACAAGCGCGAATCCAAGGGGGAGCAATGGGTGCAATAAAATGGACAATAAAAATAAATCATATTGAGGATGGTAATGAATAACATTACTTTTCGAAAATGTAACTATTCACATAGATTCCTTAATTCAGTGAAAAGTCGTTTTTAGTTTTGAAGTTCCTTTTTAATTTGCATGTGAACAGTCATGATTTCATTTCTATTTATATTCAATTATGTCTACTTTAAATGACAGGAAGGCGCTGATATCCATGTCTTTCGGTGACGGACGAAGAGTTTATTATTGAAACAGGTAGTTCAGTCATTTTAGATGATAATTTGCGAAGTAAACTTTTTTTAATTTTTTTTTTTTATTATTTTAAGTAGTGGAACTAATTCATGATACGCTAAAATTCTGTATACTTACACTATTGGACTCGATTTCATGCAAAACCTACGTTTAATGCGATAAAAAGTAAGAGTATTAATTAGAGTTTAAAAATGCGGAGGAGTTGACTGTATACTACGTCCAGTCGGGGACTAGAGACGTCGTAATAAATTCATTCTCGTTGCTCTTCTCAACCAGCAGCGCGGAACAACTGTTTTTGTCGTCTACTAGTTTTCTATTAATCCATCACTGCCTGCTACATTAAACGCAAGTTTTGCATGAAATCTAGTCTAATAGTGTATGTATTCTCTATAGTAGTAGTAACAACATATAAAAGTCCCCGGTGGCGTATAGCCAGCCCCTACCATTGTACAACACATAGTGTTAAAATGTCGCGTTGTATCGTGATATACGAGTATACTGACATATGAAAACGCCTTACGAAGAACAAACCATACCACGATAAAAAAACTTAGCGCTATATGCTATTGTGGTATGAATTGACAGCTAAATGTAATTGAAATTAGAAAACAAATCATGTCATTTAAGATTCTGAAAGAGTTATATCGAGTTGATATTGTAACAAAAATATTTCACATATCCTGCGCCGTAATTCAATTAAATATACATTATGTGATGTAACTAAATGTTTCTACGATCTCTATAGAAAGTACTATTTTCCTCCCTCAAATGCGGGTAGAAAATGGTAATTTCTCTAGGGAGGCAAAGTAACTTTCCTCC
This sequence comes from Rhamnusium bicolor, assembly GCA_029963845.1. NCBI lineage: Eukaryota > Metazoa > Arthropoda > Insecta > Coleoptera > Cerambycidae > Rhamnusium > Rhamnusium bicolor. The sequence goes on from JANEYF010004085.1 coordinate 104,237, forward strand.
CTAGGGAGGAATCCATTCTGACTATTTTACAAGTGATATGTGTGCGTGCGTACGTGAATAAAGTTTTTCCGTTTCGAAAACCATTTTTTTAAAAACAATTTATTTTCACAAGTGTAAAACAGTTACAAATTTAAGTAGCAAACTTTATTAAAATTATGTTTACAATTCAACTGAATATAATAAAAAAGCCCGAGTAGCGGCGTTCCGCGAAGCTAAATAAACTTTTCTTGTCTACTGCTCTGACGTTGAGATGCTGATCTCAGCTGGAAATCAAGGAGTACTGGAATCTATAACTCCTCCCTCTTTAGCAGAAGTTTTATGGGGTTGAAAGAAAACTTCCCGTCGTTCGGTTGGGGTCTTCTTTTCTTGCGTCAATCTTCTTCTGCATTTGTAAATACTGACTATTATTGGTATTGTACCAACAATGAATAATGGTGTGGTCCAGAAGTGGGTAGAACTTTCTCTATTTCTCGTGATAGACAAGGGAAGGAGCTTCTTTTGGTTTTGATGTATTTTTTGAAGTCCGTCCAAGGGAATTTTGTCGATATTGAGATGGTATTCTTCTGGGTCTTGAATAATTGCCATTTCTATGTTCGGTAGAGTTAGGGGTTGTTCTTGTATTTCCGTTTTTGTGTTTAGATAAACGAGGTTTAGAGTTTCGAATTGGCATCCTCTGGGAAATTGGAATCGGTACACTCCTTGTAGAGTTTGCATTTCTGTGGTAGTATATTTTGTTAGGACCTTCGTCTGGTTTGAAAATATAGCAATATAGTGAGCTTCTGTTAATTGCTCAATCAAGGGTGTGGTCATCGTGATTTTTGTATGTTGACAATTAGCTGCTTTATTATTTAATTGTAATATTTGAAATATGTAGTCTTTCCTATCGTCATCTTGGATTATCAAATTGTTCCTACACAAGTACGTGGTTTCCAATTGCATACAACGCGTACTGTCATACTGATAGGGTTCAGCGTTCATTGTTAGGAAGGGTGAGGGTGGTATGATGGTTGTGAGATTTTTCGTGGGTATAGAGTACAAGTGATAGTGAGTAAAGATTTTGGAATGTATGAGAGGAAAGTGCAAAATAAAGACTATCCTATGTTCCGAGTAGTAGGCATCTACTGTAATTGCTTTGTAGTACTTTATTAGTTCTTCCTTCTGAACATAAGGTAATTGTTCTGGCGGATGATGGTTTAACATTATATTAACGATTGAATCTAAGTTTTCAAAGCTTATTACACTGTTATGTAAAATGCCTATTTTTGCAAATGTTATTGAATTTTCTATATCTGTGAGTAATTGCAAGGTGGTTTGTAATGCTAGGTTCAATTGGTCAAGTACGTTTCTGGCTCTCAAGTAATGATTAAAATCGATCGTAAATTTCTTTAGATTGAGCTTACTTTATTTATTTCCTCTGTGATTTCATTCTGATTATGACTTAGTAATGAAACTGTTGAATTAAAGTTTTCTATTAAATCGCGTGTATGGAAATATGTGAGTTAAGATTTTGGACAATATTTTCTTAATTGTCTTGTAAACTTTCGATTGCCCTATTATACCTTTCGGCGTCTTCTTGGTCTAAGTTACCTGGTATAGCTTTTACTATGCTTCCTAATCCGTTTATTAGTCCGCGTTTAGTTTGATGAGTTGGATAAATAGTGTCTAATTTTCGTTTCGCGCTCTTAAGTTGGTACTTGAGACTTAATTCGAAATTCTGCAGATTTGAATAGTACGGGTGACAGTTATTTATTGCTTTTGTTATTGATTCGTATTGTAGGGTAATTGTTTCAATTTCCCGCGATATAGGTTTTAGGTCATAGTAATGTACAAAGTCGTGTAGGCTTGTTTGAATTCGAGCTTGTCCAAGTTTTAGTGGGATAATTCCAGGGTTAGTTTCTAGATTACTTATCCGTATTTCCTGGGGTTGCACTTGTACTAGAATGTGCGTCAACCTATAAGGATACATTTTCGTCAGTTTGTTTGGCTGGAATATTTTCTATAAATTTTGTATGCTAGTAGTTCCGGGTATATCGATAGTTATTTTATTGTCTTTTGTAACTACTTTGGGTGTGTATTTTGGATACATTTTATTTCGTATTTTGCTAAACCTTTTGACGTAAACCTATTGCTTGGGTTTATATGTTGGCTCTTGTCTTTTTTTTGTTTAAGTTATTTATTGCTGTAGTTTTTTTTGTAGAGAACAGTTATGTATTTTCGCATAGAGTTCTTTTGTCTTTTCGCGATGTTGAGATATATAATTGTTTAGTAAGGTATTATCAAGTTCTATATCAAAAGGATCTCTAGTTGTTAGGTGACCATTTATAACGTCGATTGGTTTCTGTTTCGTTATTGAATGTATGGAATTATTGTAGCCTAAAATTACATACAACATTAATTCTTTAACGTCTAAAATAGTTTTGTCATGTTTGATTACCCGTAGGTGTTCAATTAGTGTGGAATGAAACCTTTCGATTAGTCCGTTCGATTGCGAGTTACCGGGTGTTGTGTAATGAATCGCAGTTTTATGGATTTCCATAAATTCCTGAATCATTTTACTTTTGAATTCACCTCCGCTATCCGTAACAAATAAGTGTGGTGGGCCGTGATAATTAATGTAAATTAGAAGGGCTTTAATGATATTAATTAATGCTGCTTACTCCATCTACTGGGTATGCCTGAGCGTATTTTGAAAAGGAGTCGATTAAAGTTACAAATTTTTGTTTTTCGGTTTGGAATACGTCTACCTGTACAATTTCGAACGGTTTTGTGGGAGTAGGTGTAATCATGAATTTAGGTTTACTCGGATTTCGGTCATATTTGTTAATCTGGCAAATATCGCATTGGTTTATATAGTCTTGTACATCCTCTTTAAGTTTAGGCCAATAATATGCTAGTTTAATTCGGGTTTCGGTTTCGAGAGTGCCACGGTGATTTGTTTTACTTTCGTGGTGTTTTTGAATAATTTCTTTACGTTCATCTTTACAAGTTATGTCTCGTAGTAAGGTATTACATTTAACCAAGTCGAAAGAGGAGTTTAAAAATGATTGCCTTAATATTTCGCAAACTTCTTAATATTTGTCGTTGTTGTCGAAATAAATAGCATGTTTAGTTTTAGGGGGTATGTAGTCTTTAAATAAATTAACAACGTTGGATGCAAACTTGTCAAGTCCGATGGAAACAGTTAATCTTTTTTTGTTCAGAAAGAGTTTCTTTATTTTTGGTATGGCGGTACCGTAAAGAATTGTTTTGAATATTATTTGGTTGGCATAACAATTTACGGGTTTCTCCGATATTGGAATGGTTAATACGGGTTCTTCTTGATTTGAGTGATTGGTTTCGTCTTCGTCGGTTTGATTGATAATTTTTTCTTGTTCGTCTTCTAAATCTGCCGCTGTGCTGCTTTTGTTGTTATAGAGGGATGCATGGTCTACTTGACCTTCGTCTCCATGTGATGACATTTCGGCGTTGAAATTTTGAATAAATTTTTGAAGGGGTGTCATTTCTTTCGTGTTGATTTCTATGCGCGACAATCGTCAGCGTTAGTGTTTTTATTTCCTTTTTTATAACAAATATCGTAGTCCAATTCCTCGAGCTTGAGGCGCCATCTTACCAGTTTACTGTTCGGCTCTTTTAGAGGGAACAACCACTGGAGTAGTTTATGATCGGTCAAAATTTTAAATTTTCGGCCAGACAGATAGGGCCTGAAATATTTGGTCGCCCACACGATCGCGAGCGTTACCTTTTCGATGGTCGAATAGTTTATTTCCGAATCGTTAAGGGTTCGTGACGCGAAAGCTATAGGTTTGTCGCTACCGATAGGGCCTTGCGATAGGATAGCCCCGACTGCGTAGTTGCTCGCATCGGTCGTAAGGTTAAACGGTTTAGAAAAATCAGGGTACTGTAGCAGAGGTTCGTTTATCAATAAGTTTTTACAAGTCTCAAAACACGCGATAAATTTCGGGGTGTGCTCTTTCGTTGTTCTGCTTGCTTGCTTTTATTTTTTTCGGGATTGGATTTTATACCCTCTGGTGTCACGATGTGGCCTAAAAATGCAACTTGTTTCTGTAGAAATTCAGATTTATCCAACTGTATTTTAAGGTTGGATTCTCTTAATCGTTGAAAAACTTTAGATAAATTTAGGATATGTTCCTGTAACGATGTCGAGTATACGATGATATCATCCATGTATACAAGGCAATTGTGATTTTGGAGTCCCTTTAAAACGTTATCCATCACTCTCTGAAAAGTGGCTGGCGCGTTTTTCAAGCCGAATGGCATTCTGGTATATTCGAAGTGGCCATTTTCCACATTGAATGCTGTCTTCCGGTGCCATTTCTATCTGATGGAATCCGCTAGCTAGGTCCAGCGTGGTGAAATATTGGCATTTCCCAAGTTTGTCAAGGATGTTCGTGATATTCGGTATCGGATACCTATCATCGATGGTTTTTTCATTGATCTTCCTGTAGTCGACCACGATGCGCCATTTAACTTTTCCTGAGGCGTCTGGCTTTTTCGGCACTACCCATGTGGGTGATGACCATGGTGAGTTGCTGGGCCTTAAAATGCCTTGGTCTAATATGGAAGAAATTTGGTTTTTGACCTCCGTTTTGTGGACATGTTGATACCTATACGATATTGTATAAACAGGGATTTCATCCTTAGTTTTTATTTGATGTTTAACCTGGTTTGTAAAAGTTAGTGGTAAGTTCTCTTGATGAAATATGTCTGTATATTTTTGACATAATTTTAATATTTGTGTCATTTCTTCATTCATATGATCTGTGCGGATGAGTTGGTGAATTTGTACGTCTTGTGTGTCCAGGGGTAAAATTTCAGCTGAGTAGAGGTGAAATTCTTCTAAGTCTATGCAAGAGGTTCTTATGGGTTCTTTTAATGAAATTTGAAGTTCATGTTCGCTGTCATTAATTAATTCTCCATATGCAAAATAATTGTTAGCATCCGTCAGGGTTTCATTGATTTTTGCACCTTGTACGTCTTGCGGGGGTATAATTATAGTACCGTTTTTATCGACTGGAAGTCTAACTTTTGTTATAGTGTTTGGCTTTAAGGTAGTTGAATAAATTTGGGACGTTCGAGTTTCGTAATATTGAATAGGTAGGGTTGAATGATTTGTAATTAATTTTGATTGTGGAAAACTAATCTGAGCATTTAATAATTTTAAGTTATCTAAACCTATTAAACCGTCAAATACATCATGAAATTTAAAAAGATAAAACTTTAAGTCTGAGTCGGAATTAAATTTTATCCTTATAGTGTTTAAATCCTATTTGGGGATTTAAAAATGATTTGTTAGCACCAGTATCTAATAAAAGTTTTAGAGGTGGATTTTTTATTTCGATATACGGAAGCTCTCTTTTATTAGTATACATGTGTAGTTCGACTATGTTTCGTTGTTCGGGTACGTGTCGTAAGGAAAATTTTCGTCTTGTTCTTCAGGTGCGTTTTCAGCGATTTCTGTCGGCGTTTCCTGGAGATAGTGGTAGCCATACGCTTCTTCGAGTTCCTCTAGGTATTCATCTTCTGCAGTTGGGTCTCCTTGTGCTATATTGAAAAATTGTTCGGTGCCAAATTTCTGTCCTTGTGGTTGTTGGTTTTGTGCAGGATATTGTCGAGAGAATGTTCTAGGTAAGGATGTTGTTGTGTTCATCGGTGTGGGCCGTGGTAGTTGTTGAGAAGCGTGGGGGTTTGGTTTCCATACATTCACTAGTATTCCGAATACTTGTGGATTTGTTGGAAAACGTTGCTGTTGAAGATTCATGTTGGGTCTAATATGAATGGGCCCTTGAGGAAATCTTGATTGATTTTGATTTTGGAAGTGATTGGCACGGGGTTGTTGTGCAAAGTTTGGTTGGTAAAATCTTGGTGCAGGACCTGTTTGATGAAATCTTGGTGCGAAATTCTCCTGCAACTGTGGTCTTGGAGTTTCTGGAGTAAGTCTTCTTTGTGGTGTATCTTGAGTGCCGACGTAATTTCTTTGTAAATGCCTAATATTTAATTCTTCTTGAATGTACTGTATTGCCACAGCTAGAGTTTGCGGTCTCATAGCGCGTACTGTGGATCGGATGGGTTCGCGAAGCCCGGCTAGAAATGTTTTTAAAGCTTGTTGGTTGAAAAACTCCTTTTACTTTCCTTTATTGCGTTAACACTATTGTGAAGTTCGACATAGTTATTAATGATATTTAATAATCCCATTACCTTTTCATAAAATTGCCTAGGAGTCTCATTTGGAGACTGTCTTAAATTCACAGGTCTCTAGTTAATGAATTTTCATCACGTTGGTCTCCGAAATTTTGAATAAGCGTATCTTTTATCTGCTCCCAATCATTGCAACCATAAATTGAAACGACTTCTTTTGCAGGACCTTTCAATTTACTAATAATACCTTGTAAAATTAGAACATTCTGTATACAGGCGATGTGTTCGGGTCTAGTGTCAAAATAGTGGTTTAATAATGTCACCGAAACTTAATAAAATCATACAACTCACTAGGGTTGCCATCGAAGTGTGGCAAAATACATAGCGTTCTTACGTCAAATACCGGTGGTGGTAATGCCGGTACCGGTGGTGGTAATGCCGGTACCGGTGGTGGAGCCATTTCAGGTAAATTAGGCAAAATACTTTTGATTAGAAGTGTAGTAATGTGGACAATATTGTAACGGCACCAAAGTATAGTAAAAAAATAACCTGTTCGGGCGCCAAATTATGTAACGGTGTCTGTTCGGACGCCCAAAATATGTAGCGAAGTATGTTTGGGCGTCGTAACAGTGTTTGCTTTCGGATAGCTGGTTTGGAGAATTAATCCAGGATTCCTATTAGTTGTAAATAAGAAAGCCCAAAGTATTCGTAACAGAGTTTATTTTATTAAAGTAACATATATCCAAAACATGGAGTTAAATAAACATAAAATCAGATTCTTCAACAATAAAACCAAGTCAAGTACATTTAACAAATATTATTTACATCGGTGAGATTAATTTACGGGGAGTGTAATTCGGTGAATGCACGGTGATGGTTGGCTTCAGTTCCAAGTACTGAAGTAAAACATCTAGGATTCGATGCGGCGGTAAGTTCGATAATTATTTAACGGCGGCGGGCCCAGCTCAACACGCTGAAGACTCACGGCAATAAATAATTAGGGGACTGGTGACGGCGGTTGGTTTAGCAACCATTTACCAACCATGGGCCCAGCTCAACACGCTGAAGACTCACGGCGATAAATAAGTACTAGACTGGTGACGGCGGTGCAGAGCGGTAAAATGGCTACCAACACCAGGAGGTCAAGCTCAGCACGCTTAAAACCTCAAGATGCTACCAGACATTCAGCCGGGCGGCGTCGTCGTCGGATTCTGATTTCTAACCAAATGGAGTCAAGCTCAACACGCTTAAAACTCCTCAACTACCCAGCTCAACACGCTGAAGGTAGTTGTCAGCAGAAAACTGAATACTTTTCCTCGGCTACGGCCATACTATTTATACCAAAATCCTGGCCTTGGTGACGTCAATATTTCATGGCGGCAGGAAATACGTGGCAGCACCTGCCAAACGGTAATTGCAGAAACTTCTAGGAATGAACATCTGCGTGATTCATCATATGTCGGCAGGAAGTACGCGACAGCACAAGGCTAACGGGAATTTCCGAAACTATAGTAATGAACATGCGTATGATTCATTACAATATGATAAAATTTACAAGTATTTACGTTTATAAATTTTACAAGAGGAATAATAAATGTAAAGTCAGATAATAATAAACACACAGTATATGAAATTATTTAATTTATGTGCATAAAATTGTCAACTTTTAGAGGCTTAGAAACGTGTTTGTTTGAAGACGAGATAAATTCAACGATGGAACGTTATATGTAATGTAATTACTTTTGCAATTTAATCTTAGCAAAGATAATTCTAGGAAATTGTTTGTACTTAGATAAATTATTGTGACTTCGTTGAATGTTAGAATTTCTGTATAAATGATGTTAAAATTTTATTCTACAATAAAAAATGATTTTTAGAGAATGGTTTTATTGTCGAAGATGAGTTAAATAAATTTAAAAATTCTTTCAATTGTTTCTTTTATTTCAATGCTCTTAAAACTACACTTAACTAGGTTTATCCTATTTTGCACTAAGTGTCACGATTGATTTTAGGCAGAGAAAGGAATAAACAATGATTGCTACTTACAGTATCAGTGATGCTCGATGCATTCTTCAACCGTTGCACTTGTTAACACTTGGAATCTTGAATCCTGGGCCTGGCTCGATGCTGGTCCGGGGCTGTTCTTTACGTTAATCGTTGAAAAACGAAGAAAAGTATCACAAAAGGACTTTTCTGTAAATACTACCGACTGCGCCAATAAAGTTTTTCCGTTTCGAAAACCACTTTTTAAAAACAATTTATTTTCACAAGTGTAAAACAGTCACAAATTTAAGTAGCAAACTTTATTAAAATTATGTTTACAATTCAACTTAATATAATAAAAAGCCCGAGTGGCGGCGTTTTCTTATCTACTGCTCTGACGTTGAGATGCTGATCTCAGCTGGAAGTCAAGGAGTGCTGGAACCTACAACTCGTGCGCATATCTGTAGTATCGCCACAGTTCTTGAGATAAAGCTATTAAATATGGTACACTTGTTTTAAAGGCAAAAGACAATGAAAAATTCGGTTACGAGCAAAATTGGCGAACTGAAAGGGGGTGGTCCACGGGACCCAAACTATTTTGTATTTGACTTTACAAAAAAAATATATTCTTGATGAAAAATTATAAATCATGTCTACTATATCAAGCGAATAAAATATATTTTCCAAGTACTTAAATAAAGCTGATGTAAACTGAAATTTTGTACGCATTTGACCTCATAAAATGGGGTTAGGATAAATTTGACAGTTTGACATTTGAAATATCTAATTTAGTTACAAAAATGTCATTGTCAATAAGTAGAAATTATTAAAATATATGACATGAATTATTATTATCAGTATCGAAGGCCGCTGATAATTAATTATTAAAAAATTTTAATGAAACATTTCAAGGTACATATTTATAATACGTCCAACATCTGACTTAAATTCATGTTCGGGTTGCTTGTTCAAAGTGGATAAATTTTCAATATCGATATCGGCTGATTCACCCGACTCAACGGCAACCGGTCACTGTTCGTGTGCAAAAACGTTATTTTGATTTTCTACTGTTAGCTGTTGTGTACTTATAATTAGGAGAATTATTTTCTTCGATTCTTTCTGCTTCTGTTTCCTGTTCCTGTACAACTTTCTTTAATACAAATTTGCCAAGTTTCGGTAGCTTTTTAATTTTTTCTTCTTTTTCTTTCCTTAATTTTCTTTTATAAGCTCCACTACATTTACTTGGCTTGTCCACATCTACATATTTGTAGTTGATGTAAATAAAATTAAATAACTGTTGCCGAAATACAAGATTACAAGAATAACATACCTACAGTTATGGTTCTTCTTGCATATACCTAAGATTTACGGATGGAAATACGAAATACGTCCGGCGCGTCTTACACTTTTACATCATTCACTGATACAATTCACAGTTACAACTACTAATTGCCGGAGGAAAGCCACAGACTAGAGGCAGACCATTAAAGAGAATACTTTGTTGGACGCTGTCGGGCCCTTTCGATATCAACAATACCGGCATTCATACAGCACGCAGATACAGCGGACGACTTGCGGGAACATGGGCGGGGCGAAAAAATCAACACCAACAATTAATGTATCAATTAAAATTTCACAGCCCTGCGGGCCCCCTAAGATCTTGGGCCCCAGCGTTTTGAACTCCTTCATGCATCAATAGCTACGCTACTGTTTGGTAAAAAAATGTCAAAATAGATGTCAACATTAAGGCAAATAATTTCGCTGTAAGGTGTTACAATATTTTATTAATTTTAAATAATACAGCTCATTTTAGAAATATAATTATAATTAACTTTTAAATTTTTATTATGATTTACAATATTTTGTCACCATAACAACCACCTTTGAAACTGGTATTTTAATATTCCACGGCTTACTTACTATTATTTTTAAAACTGTCATACTACCGATATGTATTTAAGAAATGTTATTTCCCTTTCACCCGTTTTTTATATTAAAGGTCGTAGAAAAAATCATATGTTTAACATGGGAGGAAAATGTAATTTCATCGCTTGAATGATTACTTTATCCGCGGTAAAATGTTACACTTTCCTCTCTTATTATACAAATAGCTATTCCTTGCCCTAAAATGTCTTTTTTTTGTAATTTTAAATGTTACGAAAGTCACTGTTCAAGCTCAGTGATCGAAAATGAAATAATGGGCAAGGGAAATGGAACGGAATAATGACATTTAATGGTCATTTTAGGGCAAGTAAAATTAAGAGGAATGACATAAATTTGTATGATTATTGTATAGCAAAGTACCTATTACGATGTTGCATTCTCGTGCATAAAATGTGGTACACGATTGAAAGTAGAAGGATCAGGTCGTAGACGCTAGTATAAACTAGTATGCAGAAGCGAATACAAATTTCAAAGTCCAATCTTGACTATAGTTTAATCGGTCAATTTCTATCGCGAGCCAGCATATTGGTGCGCTCTACAATGGTAGGAACTGGTTATAGACTCCCCGGAGATCATATGCCCGCTAAGTTCGCCATATTCAAAAAATGTCGGACATTGTCTTTTGTTTCAATTTATTTCATAACAGTAAACTTGAAAAAAAAGTTATGTACAAAATTAATTGAGAATTATTTCTTAAATGTGGGTTATATCCATAATGTTACAAGAAAATGGTGCTCTTTTCCACACCACCTAAGAGGTAGAGCATTTGAGTGTTTTTTTTCAGTAGTATCCCATGTTAGGCCTACATAGACTCCATTGATCTCCTTAATATTTTTGTGTGAATTGTAATTTCCTTGTTAACCTCCTTGGATATGTATACGAACGTGATGGAGTATCTATGTCTACATCAGTAACGCTGTATATTACTTGAAGGAGAAAGGTCGAGACTTCTATCTAGTTCAAATTAATTCAGATCGGTCACTATCATAATCTAAATAGTCGTTATCATCTGAAGATATGTCAGTGTCTAAAACAATGTGTCTATTATATTCAATGAAGTCACTGGGCTATCAACATCTTCATCACAATCTTCACTAGTAATAGGAATAAAATTCGTACACAAAACTATTTCTTGTCTTTCGTGAACTCTCTTTATCTTTGGAACAGTTCTTTCTACAGAAAATTTGTAGAAAATTGTAGGTACATTAATTTTGTACATAATCATTTTCTTATCAAGGTTACTGTTACGGAGTAAAATGCAAAATAAAATCTGAACATGGCGGCCTTAGCGGACAGGTGATAGCCAGGGACTTGTATGTTATTAGGTACTACTACTATAGAGTACTATATTTCAGCCTGTTATGAATTAGTTCCGCTATTTTTTCTAAAATGACAGTACTATTAGTTCAAAGAGTATTAGTGATATATCATTTTAATACCATTGAGCTATACTGTTTCAAAAATTTAGTCCCCCATTCCCACAAAGAATATCTGAATACCGGCGCCCTCCAATTATTTAAAGAGTAACATAGCTTGCGTTACTGATGTTTTGTATTTAAGTTTAAAATTACCATAAAAAATGTGTTCCTAAAATACCTGTATTTTTTCTATTATACGCCATTTCTGCCATTTTTTATTAGGTAGTTTTCAATACTATTGCAAGTGACTCCCCCTCCCCCCCTTAAGTAGCTCCTGGATTCGCCCTTGAGGGAATTTTAAAACTTCACGAAAATTTTACATATTGCGAGAGAAAAGAAAAATAGCGTTCTTAAGATTACAGAGTGTCTAGATTTTTAAGTGCAATTTCTGGATCACCAGGTAAACATGTATAAAATGTCCTTATTAAAAGTTGCTTCTCTTGAGCAATAAAATAGCATATCCAAAAATTAAAAAATTCGGTAGGTCCATGTATCCAGTGCCATCTTATCCAAAAAATATCAAATTTTTCTTATATTATCATTATTAGTGCAGTTATTTAAACCGAATTTGGCACGCAGTACACTTAGATAGGATGCCTTAAGATTTGATGTATCACGCTTTACAATGAACGAGTGGGTAATTAGTACCATAAATTTGATAAAAAAGTGGTAGGTAACGTCGTGTAGAAAATTAAATTCTCCAACGTGTACGAGATTCCTTAATGAGGAGGATAGAAGCATTACTATAGGGGGGTAGCAATTTTGAACAACTGTTGTAATAATTAATCCTTAAGTTTATTATTAGTATTTTTTTGCATATTTGACGTTAATTAATTAATAAATTGTTTAAAATTGTTTATGCCAGAGTACTACCGTCACTTTTACTATTATTTACTAATTACGTAGTGATGTTTTTAATATTTTTTGATTCTTTCTGAGCAAAAAATATTAACTGTTATTTTTGCAATGATGGAATAAATTGAAAAAAAAATTGCTGTAAAATTATAAGAGCGAAACAAAATTGATGATACAATTGTTTATAATTGAATGATTTATCTTAAGATCTGAGCGCTTTTAAGTTTCTACAGGGCGTTACTATTTTTTTATCAAATTTATAGCACTGGTTACCCATTGCCACTCGTAAATTGTGATACAATCAGATCTTAAGGCATCCTATCTAAGTGTACTGCGTGCCAAATTCGATTTAAATAACTGCACTAATAATGATAATATAAGAAAAATTTGATATATTTTTTGTAAATTTCGACACGGCATCTTCAAAACGAAGAATTTTAAGTTACTTGTTTATATAAACTTTTTTTCTTAAATTAATTAAGGAATACTACCCTGAAATATTTCAACATAAGTACTTCAGTTACACCCTGTGCAACTATTAATAACAACTTTTTGCATAATTTAGTAATAATGTGTAATAATTACACTAGCACGATATAAAATCAAATCCAATTTATGTATATTTGTGTATATAATATACAATTAATTGTAATTTTTAACATTTTTTTATGTAACTCTTTTCTGCAATATTAACCTCCTCCAACACTCTTAGTAAGCTTTTTTTAGTAATGAATGTCTGTGTTAACGAGTGCTTAAAAGTCATTAATGGAAGTCGTGCTGTTATGTAAGTATTGAGCATTATCGAGCGTATGTGACTGTATTTGTGGTACCTATACCTATATTTTTTTCCTTTTTTTGTTTATAATTATTATTGTAATTAATAATAGTTTGATTTTCGCAGTACCAAAACCTGTATATCGATTGTAATAAGCTCATCATGAAGACAGAATGAGCCCTTTGGAGTGCCCTTTTCTTCCCAAGAATGAGGAACACCCTTACAATTGTTTAATTAATTAATTTGTTAATTTCTTTTTCTATTACTAACAGTGACATTATTATTAAATTGCATGAGTACCATATTTTTTATCTATCTTATGTTCTTAAATTATTCTGTTTCAGTTGGTGAGGTTGTAGTTGATAGATGGTAATAAATTTTCTGCAAGTAGCAGACTACATGCTTTTTTAAAATTATATTTAGGTACCTAATTGTAGAATAATTTATAAAGACTCAGCTAATCTTTTATTTTTTACCTAAGAGGAGTTTAACAACTTTCATTTTGTGTTAGTAGGTTCTCATATTATTTTTTAAGACTTATCTTTAGAATACAATTCCGATAGCTTTTACTATAATTTTACAGTTTTATGTTGCTCCATTTTCAATTTCACTTTTGTCTTCCCAGAAACCTGTGATGGTATTTTAAAGGTGCGTTAGAAGATAATTATAACAAAATGTATATATTAAAATATAACTGTAAGATACATTTTAATATTGTTAATCAATGTTTTATGTCTGATGACGTAAGATGTACTTAAGTGAACTGCTCGCAGACGAGATCAGCACCGACCAGGGTTCACAATAGGAGGAAGATGTATCTCCCTCGCCTTCCCCTGACTGTTGTTTTTCACTACATATCGTTGGTTTAGTTCACTTTTCCACGTTAGTGTTTCATGGCTTTATTTTTTTATGGATATTCTTTTTTTCATTTACTTTAATCGGTTGAGCTGGTCTCGACTGATGACTGACTGCACTGGTTTTTGCAGGTGTTAATACACATTGTAATTTACATCAGTTTTGTAAACAGGATATTTTTTGTGTAAATAAAGTGACAGCTTTCTGGCTGTTAAGTTTAAATGTGTCTTTTTTGTATCATATTTATTCAAAGGTTTAAACATTTCATTATTATAAGTAAAGTTGTATTTCACTGTATAAGCACATTGGTGTGTGGGGGATGATTTTAAATCATAAATGCTATAGCATAATCGTGTCAAAATGATAAAATGTTCAATCTATGGGAGATAAAGGGGTTGATTTTTTCCCTAGACTTACGATACCCCGCAGGATTTTTCCTGGTGCACAGTGGGCCAGAATTAATATTTAGCAGGACAAAACCTAAATTTGTAAGAATTAATTTTGGGAAAAATTTCTTTATTAGTATTTACAGATATGGTCAGTGCATAACATTAATTATTTATTTTACTTTATTTATTTTACTTATTTTATTTATTTTATTTATTTTGTTTATTTTAATTTATTTAGATTACACTGTTCAACAGGTAAATAACCCAATTACAGAACAGGAGAGTAGGCAAAATACAGATAGAAAAAATATGATATGTTCATAGGTACTGAGATAATTACAAAATACTAATTACAAAATACTAATTATAAAATACTAATTACAAAATACTAAGATAATTAAAAAATAAAATAAAAGGGGAATAGATAAGGAAAGAACACAATTAACCTGAATAGACAAACCAAAAATGGCCTTAAGGATTTTGAAAAATATACAATGATTATAGGGAAAAACAAGTCATTATTTAGAGATAACATTTTTATGTTATTAAGGCTGCAATTTAATATATCTAAATGGATACCAGCGGCATTACAGTTATTACAAGTAGTATGTAGCGGAGAACGTTTCAGAATATTTGTACGAGGTGTCGGGAGATAGAATGTTAAGTTATCCCTAGAGGTTATTCTAGGCACAATAAAGTTTAATTTAGATAAAATATCTTGACAATCGGTAATATTGTGAATAATCTTAAACAAAAATACCTGAGAGAAATATTTACGCCTTGTATCAAGACTTGCCAGAGAATGCTTTTCTAATAACTCACTTTAAGGAAAGCCAATAGGAGGGTAAGTACCGTCAGCTTTAAAGCTTAAAAGTTTTAAAACTCGACGTTGAACAGATTCCAAAATATCGATGTGTGCACCGTAGTGAGGGGACCATACAAGAGAAGCATACTCAAGCTTAGTTCTGACAAATGTAAAATATAATAATTTAACTGTGTTTGTGTTGGTGAAATTACGACAATTTCGAGCTATAAATCCATACGTCTATTGTTCTATTTACAGAGACAATGTCTGTTACCAGAAGAGATTCATTTGAATTTTTAAAAGACAAGGGCAATCTCATGACCCAGATTGTGCAGTTAAATTCAGAATTAGCTAACTATATTTATAAGCAAATTGACTTTTAAAAATTCAAGTAACTCTCTTCTGGTAATACATTATTGTCCCTGTAAATAGAGCAATATGCTAATACTTAAGAGAAAAGAAAGCTCAAATAAAAACAAGTTATCCCTTTATGTTTCTAATGGGCACTACATTTTATTAACAGATATTTTATAAGCTTCCTTAAAAACTACAAATTATAGTGTGCAAATGCGTGCAATTTTTTATAAACCTAAGTAAATACGTAATTTAACGGCACTTTTTTTGTTAACATTTTGAATAAGATAATATTAAAAATAACTGTATTAAAAAATGTTAAATAAAAAAGGAAAAAAGTAGCATACCTTTAACAAAAAGATTTCTACAGAAAAAATTTTACACTCTTAAGAACAATCGAGAACACACCACTTCTATACAATACAAAAGCAAATGATATACTGAGAATGGTCGCGCATTATTAGTGTTCTTTACTTGCTCACTATTCTAAATTATTTGTTTTTAAGAATTCTCATAATAATGTCGTTATGCACTGACCATTTCTGTAGAAATTAATAACGGAGTTTTTCCCAAAATTAATTCTTACAAATTTAGGTTTTGTCCTGCTAAAAATTAATTCTGGCCCACTGTGCAGTGAATCGAACAAAACAAGTTTGAACCTCCTATATGTAATAGGGGATGATATATTATATTTTTTAAAACAAATTAGGTATCCTCTTCTTGGTAAAAGTTTAAAATATAGATTGAAATAAAATATAATAACGCTAAAAATTTTTTGCTAATCATTATTTTCTAACTTACAAAACTTATCACAGCAAGTCGCTAAATAACCTGATTTAATGAAAATGCTCAGGACTGGATTCGTTCATATTTGATAACACTGCATAAATAAGAAATACACACAATACTTAAATGCTTTATTTTATTTGGTTATAAAAGAACACTTTATATTTTCAAAAAAGAAAAAATAATATAAAGCTAAATAATGTACCTAATACTAAACATTGGCATTAAACAAAATATTCCAGAATTGAGAGTTATTAGAAAGGTTCTAGCTGTAAAATAAGCTAGGTAGTAATTTTCAAAATAATAATAATTTTTAATCGTATGGTAATGTTCGAAACAATTAATTAAGCAAAGTGGCACATTGCATTCGGCGCACATATTACGTGTGTCTTTTCTGTGCCTCATTTTAGCACAAACAACACACATTTTCTGGGCTTCCTATTTCTTTTCTGTCGGAGGGACTTGTGAGGGAAAATGTCGAGCTATCAAACGCAGGGGATTATCACCTTGTGAACATGTTCTTCCAGTTTGGTGGCTATAAATTTGGGAATGGTATTTATCCAGGATTTGGTCTATGACCTTCATTTGGAAAGCTTGTAGGCTAATTTAATTACCGGTTGAGGTTTGATATAAGGCATGGGAGTTAAAAATTGCAATATCCAATAAGTGTAAAAATACTTTTTTATACCATTTGACCGTTCTTCTAACGCATTCGGTACTGCTAAGCATCATATCAGAGCGATCAACAGCCCTCATGTATTCATTGTAGTCCAAAATGCAATGAGGTTTCTTTTCTCCTCCCCAGTATCCTTATCAATTTTACCAGTGCCGTTAACTTCGCTATAATGCATTGTAGTCAGTATGAATACCTCCCGCTTGTCCTTCCACTTCAAAGCTAGAAGCTTATTTGAACACTTGTATTGCGTTTCCCCACGATCCAAAACGCATTCCAGGTCTGGCATTCCTTTCCTATTATTTTTTACAGTCCCACATGCGTTAGTTTTTTCCTGGTGTAAATATGCAAAAAGGTGAGGACTTACATACCAGTTGTCCAGATATAGTGAATGACCATTCCCAAGAAAAGGTTTCATTAGCGATAAGACAACATGACCAGATATTCCCACTTTTTTGAGAAGGTCATCTTCAATATCGTCAAGATTGATATACTTTCCTGTATAAATTATAAAATCTAATATATTCACAGTCGCATATGAGGAAAAATTTAACACCAAACCTATGTATGCCTCTTCGATGTTTAAAAAAAATTCTGCCCTTGAATAAGACTAAACTCTCGTCTATACAGAGATTTTGGAAGGGATAGAAAATTTCCTTCATTTGTTTTTTTAAATGATCGAAAATTTTTCGGATTTTCCATAATTTATCGTCTTAGACGATGTGAAGGCAGCGGAGAAGAAGAAGAAAGCGGTCCCTGGGCATAATTTGATGAAACATGAGTGTAGATATCTTATTGGTCCAACACGAGTTTATGGAATGTTTCTTGACTTGTGACAAAAGTAAATTGATTGCAACAAAGCTGTAAATTTCTTCGAAATCCGTATCCTTCCATCGGTGTAGTCTGGATTTATCAGGAATATCTTGAGAAGATAAAAACACATAATATAGGTTAGTTTGTTCGGCGATATACTGAACAATGTCTTCACCAAAGAATCTTTGGAAACACTCTAGTTCAGTGCTGTTTTTGCCAAGGCCACTTTCTGGGGAACAACCCGAATTGTCAGATTTAAATTTGTGTATTTCCGGCTTCAAATCATTTCCACTCCAAACAAAATTACTTGTTACTTTCTTAGCTTTACCTCTAGCTCTTTTTGTGCTGCTAGTAGAAGTATTAGAATGGGAGTCCTGGTCAGAAGAATTGGAGATCCCTGGTGATTCAGGAGGCACATACGTAGGTTCTGGGGTGGCCGTGTCATCTTCGTCAATCCATCTGCCATCTGACTCATCAGATATATTTTCAAGGGATTTATTGTCACTATTTGCTAAAATCGCCTCCAGTTCTTGATCAGTATAATACATTTTCTTATTATAACGCGCCATAATTGTTACAACATGTGTACTGGGGCACTGTAGACTCAACTCTAATTGCGTTTCACTGCCGAGGTTATTCACCAACAAATCAAAGTAAGTACGGCCCACCTGGGTGGGAGACTCTAAGCGTATTTATACGTTTGGAGCAGTTGACGTATAAAAAATACACATATTTTTAAATGGCTACCAACTGTCGTTCCTGATGTGAATAATATGATATTCATAAGTTGTCAGATTTTAAACTTGCTCTAAACTATTTAAAAAACTAGTCGTTTATAAACGTCCGGAGCAGTTAAGTGATTTGCGTATATATATATATACGTGTCGAGCAGTTAAAGGGTTAAACAATTATTTCCCGGCAATTTGCCAAAACGCTGAAACTTGGATTATAAAAAAGATAATGTGCATATTATGTTTAGTACGACTGATTCAATAATGTTATTTTTAATTCTAACTATTTTGTTCAGTAAAACTAAAAATAAATGAAACAAAAGTACTCACCAGTAGAACAATCACTTCGAAACTTTAAAACACCCACCGACACATGTTGCTGCATTTTTGCGTTGTCAAGGTAGCCTCGAAAGTAACTATGAATCGTAGTAAATCCTAATGTAATAAATATTAATGGATTCAGAGAATAGAATAATTGAAATTATTTATTTATTTTTGGTTTTACTGAATAGAATAGTTAGAATTAAAAATAACTTTATTGAGTCGGTCGTACTGAACTAATTGTTTAAAAAGATATATGTTATACTTATCTGTGATAAGTTTTGTAAAAGTTAGAAAATAATAATAATTAACAAAAAAATTTTAGCGTTATTATATTTCATTTCATTCGATATTATATTTTTATGTTTTTCGACCCTAATGCTTAACATAAAATGCTAAATATCTCGGTCGTATTGAGGAATGATTTTTACCCTACAGGGCCAGTCAAAAAGATGTTACTACTTATATGTGACATGTTTTTATTTCTTATTCAAAAAATAATATCGTTATCAGATTAGCTCCAAATACAGTTAAGCATAGGCGGAAGGAGTGTATTAGGTTTATTTACACTTAATCTTAATCTCATTTTCAATACAAAATAGCTCCGATAGGAGCGCGTTACTGATAACATTTTTAATATATTGTCCCAAATTCCATGCGGATGAAATCGCGGCTAAACAGCTAGTTACGTATAAGTAGACACCGGATTTTGTTAAATGTATATCAAATTTGAAAATTCCTGCTGCAACTCAGCGCCACCGGATATGTATGTATATCTTATTGTAAGCTATGTAAACAGTATAAAATTAGAAACGGAAACAAATATATATAAATATATAAAAAGTCTGTGAGTAGATAGGGAATTACAATATTGTGACCCCCACTACAACTCCCCCCACTCCTGCCCCCATAAGGCCGATGGGTGGGAAGTATCCGGGAGATGTCATAGAACTTTCAAAGGTATTAAGAGGGGAGGGGGAAGAACCCCTCAGCTAATGAGATGTATCGATGGGTGGGAGGTATCCGGAGATATCATAGAACTATCATTGATAGGTCATTCCAAAATAGAGGATTCAAGCCCACTAAACATGTTAAAGTTCCCTAGACATTGCTGAAGTTTTAAAATGTGAAGTGTAACGTTACACTTTAAAGTATCACAAAACCCTTGTGTGACTTACCTGGTCCGCTAAATCCGCCCTCAGCAACGTTGCATGGTAAACTTTAGAAACATAAAGTTGCTGCTTGTTGTGTGTATAGTTCAATAAGTCTAGAAGTAACCTGCATGAAGCATTGAAACGTAACTCGCATAGAACTTTCACTTGAACATTTCAGGCAACGTACTTAATCTATTTTGCTGCATTATTGCATATTAACTTTTAGTGCAATATTAATTTCACAATTAAATGAAAGGAATAGGCCAGGAGTTTTAAAACCGATTTTTTGTTTTCGCCAACGTTTCGATTCATTTTATATCATCCTCAGGGATATTCAAAGCAGGTTTTCCATGTTTACGCCTAAATTGTAGTGATTACGAACAAAAATCTTAGGTACAAATAAACAGTTTATATTTATTGTTTAAAAAATCCTTCCTCACATGATGGTCAAATTATTAATTTTAGGATTTTTTAAACAATATAGACTGTGTTTGTTTGTTTGTACCTAAAATAATGTTTGCTCATAATCATTACAATTAAGTAAGGTGTAAACACCAAAAACCTGCTTTGAATATCTCTGAGGATATTACATGAATCGAAACGTCGGTGAAAACAAAAATTGGTTTTCTTGAAACTCCAGGCCTATTCCTGTCATTTAATCTATTCCATTTACAAAGCCATTATTCCTGTTAAATTTATTTTATATTTCTACAATGTTAGTCAACGTTACTGATGTCATCTACTCCATACGCAGCATCTCAGTCCTGACCAACAATCTTGATTGACTACGAGGCTCAACGAAAATAAGTGATGTACTAAATAAATGAGATCAATAAAACATATTTTATTAAACAGAATATATATTTTTTTATAAATACATATTATATTTATTCAGTAGTACATAAAACAAAACAAACAGCTTCATTTGTTCACTGTCTTCAATCCCATTCATTTACACTCCTGAAAAGAAAATTCAAATTTGTCACAATTTTTCCTATATCGAGTAACACAGGAACCCCCAATTTTTTTAGTTTTTGAGATTGAAATTAGAAGCAGCATGTAATTGATGGAATTACTTACAATTTTTTTACCCTGCGCTACATAAAAATTACATCCAGTTTATTCAGAAGTGACTCCAACTTCCTGTCAATTTGATGAGAACAAAAATAGTAAAAAAGAAATATACACAGTGCTATTTAAAATAAACTCGTTATGATAGTACAAAGTTTTAAAAAAAATGAAACTATTGAAAAAATTTAAATAAACAAAGATATGTACGAAATAAGAAATAATAACACTTCAATAATAATAATGATAGACACCCACGACAATACAATTATTTTATTTATTTTGTATTCTGTTTACTAGATCCAGGGCCTTAAAAAAATGAACACGTCATTTTCTACGTTATTTATGAACCAAATTAAAATCTGAGAAATGTGAAATGGCATTTTAATGTTCTATCAGAAATGTGATTTAAATATACAGATGCTATTTAAAACTAGAAAGTTGGAATCATTTTTTGATTAAATCTTATGTGATTTTTATTACGTTGGGTCAAAAATTGTAATTACCCCTTCAAATTTATTATTTATAGTTTGTTATTTATAGTTATTATTAGATGGATCTGAAGTGAATAGGTACATAAAATATTTTAATCTTAACATTCTTATGTTTGAATGCCGTTCCATAACATTAATCGCTGCCCAAATTAATTTGTCACTACAACTAGACTACTAAAACTACTAAATAAAAACAAGTCTATAACAATTTCATATAACAGCGAAAATATAACGTCTATAAACAATAGGTAATATAGTAAAGTACTTATTAATCCATAATAAACATTAAAAATTCACGGAAGTGATTATATGCATACGAAGCCCATAGCTTACTAAATGATATTAGGTACATTTGTACCCCCAAAGGTGCTGAATTGTTACTTATATTTTGATTCATAATTTAACATTATCTATACGAACCTAACCTAAATAACCTACTTCAGGGTGGTACGTTTTTCACCTCATGATAAATTTATGTGGCCACGAAAACAATTACTGACATCCAAATAATTGTATCCAAGGAAATTATCTACCGAACAAATTAATCAGGGGATAAAAATACTGATCCTTTGTCCTTTGTGACGCTAACAAATAAAAGTTCTTCCCACATCTAACTTCTCCACCTATATTGTTTTATGAATTATATAATAAGTTATAGGTACTTACTTTTTTACTAGGATGATCTGCGTCCATTGTATTTCAAATTTTAACTTCACAAACGTTTTAAGTTTCATTTCAATCAAAGTTTCAAGCCACTCAAGAAAAAAAATGAAGGAAGACAAAAGCACAGACAGAATTCACATTCACAGAAAACGAAAGAGAGTAAGTCAGGAATATGCGCAGACCGATATCGCTACCATGTGATGGTTCCTAGCCTAGGTAACGAGCTGATTTCTGCAGTTTCAGTGCAGGCGGATAAACATTAAACCTACACATTAATAATATTAAATTATCTAAAATATAGAAAACCGATTATTTCATTTAAAACAAAAATGTATTTAAATAATTAAACCAGAAATATAAAAGTGATAGGTACCATATGTAGGTATTAAAACGGTAAAGCTTATTGACTATCTATGTAAAAAAATAATAATTAAAACATTAAAATAGGCGCTATATAAAAATGCCAGAACTTTTCAATTTAATATTGCACAAACAGTTGATTTTTAATAGAGCAATATAAATACAAATTCGACTTTTCCATATGCTTTTACATGAAACGTTATTAAAATGTTACGCTTTATGTGTACTGGGAAACTACTAATACTAGTTTGCCTCAATTCTTAAACATAAACTTTACAATTTATAGCTACCCGAAGTTTGTAGTAATTTTACTATTTATTATTTTAGGAAAACTTCATTTGTAACTTAAACAGAACGTTGTCTCAAAAACATTACCATTTTTCATTACAGGAAGAATGCATATAAGTTTACATATTAACAATACAAATAATAATTTACTGTTTATTTGCGACGACATATTTTTCAAATATTACAAAATAGTAATCAAAAGAACATTGCTGCAAATGCTAGTAACTTTCAATGTTTAGTGGGAGCAGTACCCATACATGTTTTTTATACAGTGGATTTGAGTTAAGTAATCTTAATATGATAATCAAGACATCTGAAACATATCCTTACACTATTAACTAACACCCCCCCACCATCAGTAAACCAAATGAAACAATATGCTAAATAAGCGTAAATGAATAGGTCAATCACTGTTCTAATTTGATATACTAAATTGCTCACACACTTGTAAATATGCTAAATAAGCATGAAGTCAATGACTGGTGTAATTTGATATACTTTTATATTGCTTATCATATTCATTCTGAGAAATTTAAAAATAGAACAATATTTTATGCAAACCTGCAAAAATAAGCTGATGTAAGTTGAGATACATTTAAATACCTTACTAATCATGTACGTGCTTTATGAAAACATGAAATATCATATTACTTGGTATTCTATTTCAATAAATTATTATAATGCAAATTTTATTGTGACTAAAATTATCACATTACAAATATTATATTACAAGAGCATTAACTTTTCTTGGTATTCTATTTTAATAAATGATTATGATGTATATTTTATGCGGTGATTAAACTTATATTACGAATATCATATTACATGAGCATTAACTTTCCTTGGTGTTCTATTGTAATAAATGATGACATTACTAGTAGGTAGGTGTCTATCGAAGTGGTGGTGGTAGTGGAGGGGGGGATAGGATATAAAAAGTCTTGAAAGCAGTTTTCAGGTATTCATCGCAGACTGATCGTAACGATAGTTATATAATATAGTGTCAATTGTTCAAGATGATTCGAAGTGATAGTAATTGCAGCATACCAGAACTTAAGTCTGATTGATTCATCTGATATTTTATCGCCAGCGTATCAGAATAAAAATTATTTAGTGGTGCTTAGTGAACGAAAATACCACTTGAACAAATCGAAGAGTATATTTGTGTCAACGGGATTATCACTAGACTTCTGTTATAATCCATGTGTAAAGACTATTGATGCAATAATTTTTAACGAAACTGAGTGGTTTAATTTTCTTACATATCAAGCTATTATAACCAATTATCTGTACACAAACGATAAAGCTGAAACAATAGATATTGGAAATTTTTCCATATAATTTGAAGAAATGTCCTACTCTAGAGTGATAAAAATTGTGAAAAATAATTCATATACTATTTGGGGTATGAATTAATCTGCAAATTGTGAGAAGTATTACCACTGGTCAAGTACAGAATTGACATGCTGAAAAGACAACTCAAGGAGGCAATGTGTTTAGGAATGTAATGAATCTGATTCTTTCGATCGAAAATCTTAACAGTGAGAATACTTCTGTGGTCATGGAGCTTATTCATGTCTATCCAGAAGTATTTGAAAGTGAATGCTATAAGTGGGTGTAAGGGTGAAGGAAGTAATGTTTAATGAAAGTCAAAGTAAAAGTCATTTTATGGTAACATGGAATTTCGCTTACAATTCATCTAGGAAAAGGTACTGGGAAATTTTAGCAGTTGGCCGAATGCGTTTTCATAGAAGAATAGAATAAGTTTCAAATGTAATCAATTCTATTTTAAATAGTAATCATAGATTTAATGTTTACACTGACAGATTTTGTTGATATCTAAATACCATTGTACTTATGAGATTGATAAAATAAAAATAAAATATTTTTTGCTTTAATTTTGTTTTATTAAAATAAAAAATATACAGTTTATATTCATGCAATATCACTTTTTGAAATCCATGAATTATATTTATTGTTCGACCCGAACCGTTTAACGTAGAGTTTATCCCCCTTCCTTCTTAAAATCTTCTCCACGAGATATACATCAGGATACTTTACTTTCTGAATTTCTTGTTCGTAAAAACCTCCTTTTATTTTACTATCTTCTTGATCCTCCAAAAGATAAGTCCTAGAATTGCTTTTCTGAACCTTCCTGATTTTAAAAATTTCATTTGAACAATTAGGAGTATATCCTTTTGAAAATGCTTCCCGATATTTACTAATCCTCACATAATCATTAACTTTAAATTTTTGTTTCCTTGGATCGACTACTTTTAAATGGTTATAGACTGGTTGCAGTAAGTGCTTTTCATCTTTCTTTTTAACATTTTTAGGCTTCATTCCAATGGTTTTGTGTTTAGTGTTATTGTAATTCGCAACAATATCTCATAATAAATTTATCCATCTGTAGTTTCCTTGTAAGCTGAAATTTCAATAAATTTATCCATCTGTAGTTTCCTTGTAAACTGAAATTTCTCCACATTTTATTTTTTTAAAGTTCGAATCAATCTTTCCACAACGTTTGCTTTAAGATTTGAGACTGTAGTAATTAATTTTCCACTTATTCATTAATTCCCTAAATTCTTTATTGTAAAATTCTTTACCATGTCTGTCTGTAAATTTCTGGGTTTTACTTCAATATTTGATATCTTTCATATTGCTTGTACAACTTCATTTCCACTTTTAATTTTTACAGGTTCACACCAAACAAATTTTGAGAATACAATAAAGACCACTAAAATATATTTATATCCCTTGTTTATTTTAGCATACGGAATCATTTCCACAAGACCTTCTTGAAGCAGATTATTAAGACTTTTAACAATTACTCTCCTCCTTTTAAAAGGAGTGATCTAGGTGCAAAACCCGCCATCTCCAAAATTTTGATATTTTCATTGGATCTTATAGGTGATTCTTTACCTGTTCATTAATTCACTAACATTCATATTCCGCCGAAAACATTGAATATTCCACATTGAAATTTCAAGTTAAATGCAAAACCCGCCGTATCCAGCAGATGCTTAGAATCAAAACCCGCCATATGCGTAACAGCCAATCAGCTTTCGTTATTGTATCAAGCACGTGGTGGTACGCTGTACGAAAACTTCGTAGTTTAGTTCACATTTAGTTATTCTAAAGCGATGATGATGGACGAGTGTGGAAGTTTAATTACAAAAACGCCACCTAATTTAAGTAGAAAAAAACAAGTGCAAGTTGAAAAACATAAACGGAATATCCGCAAAAAGTTGCTGTAAGTATAATTGTTTCTATTGCAATTAAATAGTAAATAAAATCATCTCAGGTACTCGCCAAGAAATCTCCCGCAAAAACCGAGTTGTAAACATAACAAAATTCAGGCCTTCCAGTGCAATGCTTTTAAAATGCGTGATTTACTAGTAATTCATAAAGATTTCTATGATAAAAAGGACAAACTCAGTCAAGATACGTATATTTTCAAATGGTGTAATTCAGCTATACCAAAACGTCACTGAAACACCACACAGATTACAAAGTCAATTTCAATAGAATATAGACTTCCTATCATGGAATCTGGTAAAAAAATATTATCTAAGAGTTTGCGGAGAAGCCTTCTGTGGTATTCTAGGAGTAAAAAAAAGATCGTATTCGAGGTGTTATGAAGAGGTTTCAAAAAACAGGCAAAATTCCTGAAGAAGGTAGAGGTGGTGATAGAGTAAGGGGTAAGAATGAAGGCAAAAAAAATGCAATAGCAAGTTTCATTGAAAGTATTAAAAGCGTAGAATCTCATTACTGCCGAGGTTCAGTAGCTGCCAGAACCTACTTACCATGTGATCTGAATATTAAACGACTTTCAAAAATGTACAATGAATCGGTTGATAATACTTTCAAAGTAAAAGAGAGCTATTTTCGTTATTATTTTATTACAAACTATAACATAGGGTTTGGAACACCCAAAAGTGATCTTTGTTCGGTATGTCTAAGAGTAAAAGAAGAGCTGAAGGTAGAAATAGATGAGAAAAAACGAAATGACATAATGATAAAACACAGGGTGCATAAGCTTAAAGCTAAAGCATTTTTTCAACTTCTAAAAGATGTTAGAAGAAATAGAGAGGTATTCTCTATTGATTGCCAAAAAAACTTATGTCTTCCCAAACTTCCTGACCAAGCTGCATATTTTAGTCAACAATATAATCTATACAATTTCTCTATTATTAATGCATCTTCTAATGACAAAATAAGCAAAGATAAAGCCAGGGCGTATGTATGGACTGATCTTGATTTACCAAAAAATTCAAGTATAATAGCTTCCGCTCTTTTTGATACACTCGTAAGTTTTGAGTTCAGTGATGCCATTGAGGAAATTTTTATTTTTGCCGATGGATGCGCGGGGCAAAATAAAAATACAACCATAATTGGGATGCTATGCTACTGGCTTCTAAAAAAAGGCTCCTGCCAAAATTAATTCCATACACTTAACTTTTCCCGTGGTTGGACATAGTTACATGCCTCCAGATAGGTTATTTGGAATAATTGAAAGGAAGATAAAAAAAGATACCATGCATTAGAGACCCAAAGGAATGCTGTGATATCATACAGGAATGTGCAACAACTGTTTGTGAGCTATCAAAGCTGGGTAGCCCAAGATTGGAAAAATGTTATCTCTGAAGTGATGAAAAGTCCTGGATCTTGGCATTTCCAGTTTAATCCCGCAAAGAGATTTATTATCTCTAGATCTGCAAAAAATAATATCTTGATCAGAGGTGAAGTAAACTATAAATCAGATGTTGGTGCGGCAAAATCGATCCTTAAGAAGGAAAATCTTTCAATTCTCTTAATCTTACTAACTTAATCCCAGGCCGAATAAGTGACAAAAAAAAAGCAGATAGTGTAGCCAAATTGTTGAAGAGCCATTTTGGTGATAAATGGATTGAAGATGAGAGGCTGAAGTTTTACAAAAGGGCAATTGACTCTTCGACACTGGTAAATCAAGATCCTCATGATGACAGATACCAAGAAGAATCCTGTTCCCAGCTGGAAAGCAGCGATGATTTACGTGTTTAAAAAAAAATCATTAGTAACAATTTATGTTAATTTTTAAAATAAAATAAAAGTTTTACTTAAAACTGTCTTGATGTTGCTCTTAATTTAATACCAATGAGGAATATAGTGTGCGCTTAGAGTTAAAATCCTCCATTTGCAGTAGTAACATGCAAAATCTTCCATCTCCAAACTTATTTGCATAGGATATCTCGCTGGATCCGCAAAATATTTCTGATTTCAATGGAATAGTGGTTTTTCATGCCCCAAAAAGCGATTGGAACAATGTTCGATGTAATTCTATTGATTAGAAAGTTGTAAACAGTTTTTTACGTTTTACTCAAAATGACCTAACATGGAGATGGCGGATTTTGCACCTAGACCACTCAGATTTTCTAACAGGTTTATGAATTTCGTTTACTAACACTTCTTTAATATTACTCATCTTTAGCTATCGGACACTGTAAAACAATTTGAACGTATAAAGAACTCATTTCACTTGCGAGGAAGTGAACTTGTCTCCTTTATTTATAATGTTTCCTACGAGTTCATCTGCACTAGCTGCGTCTGCGTTCATAAAAATTGTGGTTTCAATAGGTGAAATCACTATACTTCAATATTGCCAAAAACAGGACACATATATTGTGTTGTTTCGTTCTCTAGTACGAAGAACAGTAAACTCTGAGATTTCTGTAAACGACCACATATATTTATAATACATTTGCTATGATATGAAGAAGTTTCGCAAATGTAAAAGGGCAATGATATTGGGGGTGATGTTACGACAGGCGGTGGAACACGTAGTGATGGATACGAGTTTAACCTGCTTTTTAATAGTCCAAGGAGCTGGCGTCCAAAATGTGCAAGAGTTTTCTCAAAGCTAATTTTTTGAGATTAGGTTACTTTTTAGTGATGGAAAATAACTGTAGAGTCAGCACTTCCGGTACCGGGACACCTGGCGCTGGGACGCTCGCAAAGGTGTAATATTAATTAACGTCTCTAAACTGTTTGCTCAAAGCTCAAAATTTATAAAAAACGAGCAAATATAATATAAAACAAGAATCCAACAGTCAGACAGCAAAATATAGGGACACGTGGCGTCAGCGCGACTTCATACCTGTCAAAAAAATTACGTGTGTCAAAGTGATTTCTCAAAGCTGAAATTCTCCAAAACATTAATTAAAACTATAAAGTTAATAAAGGAGACAGTCAGACTCATTTATGATAGGACCACGTCAGTCAGCAGTTGATAGATGTGAGAACGGTAACTGCGCGCATTAGTACGCCTTTTCTCAATACATATCATTTATTTTATATAAAAAAATAATTTTAATTGTTTCTTAATAATTGTAATTGTCATATATCAGTTATTATATAGATATCAGTTATTTTATACAAGAAAAAATAATTTTAATTATTTTATAACAGAAAAAAAAAGAATCATTGATTCATTGAAAAAAAAAACATCTAATCGTCAGAATCATTGCCGTCGTCGTGTTCTTCGCCACTTCCAGATCTTTCATGAGACTTTAAATAATCAGCAATATTCTGCCAGTTACTTAAACCTTCTCCCATTGCAAGTTTTGATACTGACTTATTATCAAAAAGTCGGCAGCAAAAACAATAAACACAGTTTTTGGAATTTGAATATTGAAGCCAACTTCTGTAACTCATATCTCCATTAGATAGAATACGATGACAATGAAAAAGTGAAAAGTGCCTACCTTTGTTTTTGAATTATTTGAATTAGCATCCCTGGGAAATCGTGAATTAGGACCTTCATGTTTTTTCGGGGCCATGTATAACTATTTCATCTCGAGCTGATACAGTTAAAAATCTTGGCCAATTTCCTATATCTGAATAGTCATAACATCGGTGTATTATCATTTTCATTTCCTGTGGTTATTTTATCATTATTTTTCGTAGTTTCAGTTTCCATTTCAGCTTCAATTTCAGGATATTTAGCACAACCAACGTTCTCATTGTCGTCTTTAAGCACCTGCACCATTACACATTCTTCACCGCCCTTAAATTCTTCAAACACTTCACTGACTTCACTTTCGCTTTCACTAAAATTTATTTGTGGTTCATTCGAAGACGAAGACGTCAAAATTTTTACAAACTGACATAAATGCCGAACTTTTTTCAGCTTCTTTCGGAGCTACCATTTTTTCTTTTACGATTTTGCGCCCCAGACCATTTCGAAGACATTATTATTTTTTGAATTATGTCAATATTATAACGTCAACAAACACAATACACAACGCAAATTTAGTTTTTAATAACTAATATACAAAGTCCGAAGAAAGCTAGTACAAGCTGGCAAGCTGCAACAAAAGATGACACGATATGTTATATTTATTATACATATATTAATATGCTAACTGAAGCACTGGAAACTTAAACGCGTACCGTACTATACTATTATAGTAATAATATTAATATAATAGACTGATTTCAACAATTCGCTTCTTTAGCAAAGAGTAGTTTATTCTTTGTTTTTAGTTAGAGAATAAATAATAAAATTAAATACAGAAAATTCAGAACTCGGTCAAAGAAGACCGGCAGTCGGCGCCCTATATAAAAACAATAAAACGTAAACATCATAGCCACGCCAACACTTTGTACTCCGCCGGCCGGTATTACTTTGATTTTTTGTTATCATACAGCACGCTTACCGATAGGCGGGCAGGTGCGGACTTATTATTTGAAGTGCATGCTTTTGATTAAAATTTAAATTTAATTATTCAGAAACTACAACCGACTTGCGGCAAGTCAGCGCCCCCAAGATTCAGCGCCCCAGGCGACCGCCTGGCTCGCCTGCCCATCGGGCCGGCCCTGGTAACCCACATTCCATTGACGTGGTCCTATCATAAATGAGTCTGACTGTCTCCTTTATTAACTTCATAGTTTTAATTAATGTTTTGGAGAATTTCAACTTTGAGAAAGTAGCGCTGACGCCACGTGTCCCTATATTTTGCTATTTGATTATTGGATTCTTGTTTTATATTATATTTGCTCGTTCTCTATAAATTTTGAGCTTTGAGAAAACAGTTTAGAGACGTTAATTAATATTACACCTTTGCGAGCGTCCCAGCGCCAGGTGTCCCGGTACCGGAAGTGTTGACTCTACAGTTACTTTCCATCACTAAAAAGTAACCTAATTTCAAAAAATTAGCTTTGAGAAAACTCTTGCACATTTTGGACGCCAGCTCCCCGACTAATATGCCTTCCAAACTTATCGATTGGCATGGTAGTAGCTTTAAAATTTAAAACTGAATAAGACTACGAGTCTCCATACACACTATTTTTATCTTATTATTTTGCCCCTTCTCAATTCTTCTAGTATTAAAACAATTTCGTTATTATGTCCTGTATATCCTGCGAACTGTGAGGTTATTAGCAACCTTAACCGGTCCACGAGTTTATTATAGTCAATAAAATGCTTATATTCAATCTTTTTATTATTGAATTCCATCATTGTCAGCTTCCCGTCTCTTTTACTCTGTCTTCTCGTTTTTATTAATTTAGGGACTGAACCAGATCTAGGTCTTTACATCGATGAGGGTATTGCTGATACAGGTTTTCTTGAGGTAGCAGTTTTTACACTACTCTTTTCTTGAGACATCGAATATAAATTCGTGACTCGTGGTTTAATAATATCTATAAACTTAGATGCGTTTGATGTAGACAGACCTCTCTCCGGACTGTAACCTAAGTAATGAGTATTAGTCCTTTTAATTATTTCAATATATTGATCTACATCTGATGGTCGATAACCTGCTGGATGCTTTTTAATCATTAATTCATACAGTCTTGGCATGCCAGGGTATTTAAATGTATCGTTAATGATAAAGTCACCTCCGTCAAAATCCATAGTTGAATCACCAATCGTATATTTATTTGTAAATGGGTGAAAGTAAACACCAAAGGTGTCATCAAAATCATTTTTAACACATTCAATTTTGCCTTCTATGTAAGCACGCGGTAGGGATTTCTTAAATTGTTCAAGGTAAGCCTCATGTTCCATCGCAGCTATTGTATCTGCTACTGGTGTTGGAAAAGTTTGATCAAAAAAACTTTCTTTAAATTCAGTTCCTACTTGGGTTGGTTCATACTGAAATGTCTCATCTTCCAAATCAAGAGGAGCTGTTGTACGATAATATTCAAGAGGTGTTCGAGTACTCAGTCGAGGGTGTAAACCTTCCCGACTAATTTCTTCTTTCAATTCTTCTTTCAAATGAGATTTTCGAGGGGTATTTTCTATTTTAATGAGTGTTGATACCAATTCATTAAGAGGTTGTGTTATCGGTTTATATGTTTTATCTAACTGTGACTGTAATTTAACAAAATCACTTTTCAAACTCTTATACTTTTGTTTCAATGCTATTCTAGTCTTTAACAGCTGTGCTGCCACTCGATTGTTCATGATTATCGACTAAAATTATTTAGTGTTTTCACTTTATATACGAATAAATTTATCAAAAACTTTCCAATACCTTCCTGAATTCATAGCGCATCTTTATTTATTACAGCAAATTCGTATTTATCTTTCCAACAAAATGCACAGAGCTCTATGAAATCTTGAAAGCTCATATCAACGTTTACATGGTCGTCATAAATATGTTTCAGTTTGGTCATATCTTGAGGAAATATTACAATAAGATTAGCATTATCTCTACACAGTTGTTTTGGAACGACGGAGTAAGTCTTACACAAATAAAAACAGTCGGTATTTTTATGACGTCCAAAACAAAAATAGTTCTTGATAATATTTTGATTACAAGAAGCTAAATTGTCTAATATTATCACCGAATTTGACTCTATTTCATCTGGGGGTATTACTGCATCACCATTGTTATAATCAAAATATCCTATTTCCAGAGGTTTCATTAATATTCTCAAGTATTCATATTTGGGTTGATATAAGGATTTTGAATATAAATAAATATTTTTAAACCGTGGATGTTCTAACAAACTGAGCATTACATTTGTTTTTCCACACCCAGAACTTCCAACCAAAAGCCCTCATTTAGATTGTCCACCAAACAATATATTATGCTTTTGAAAAATGTTTGTCATGGAAACATCATCACTATTGAAAAAACTGTTCCTTGTTGTTGAATCTGCATATCAACCATCTAGTAATTAATATTTTTCAAGATTTATCGATAAATAGAACTTAATTATGAAGAGATCCATTAAAAACTGACTGATTATCGCATCCGAACTCTATATACGGGATATTTCATTTAAACGACATTCAGTAGTTTCTGTGATTTGGAATATAATGGTTCGAAGCAAAAGTTCACCGCTCACCTGTAATAAAAACTCTAAAAAGAGTGGGTATGGTTTGCTCAAAAAAGTAATTAAGCTACCATTGGAACTACATTTGCCCGGTTATAATTATTGTGGACCGGGAACGAAACTCGCAAAGCGATTACAAAGATGTGACAGAGGGGTCAATCCATTAGACGAGGCGTGCAGAGAACACGATAATACACACACATAATATTCTAAATATCAAGAGGTTCAAAGATGAAATAAAATTGAAAGGGGATTAGCTGAACTCGCATTCAAACGTATAACAACAACCGATTCTGGTTTTGGTGAAAAACTTGCTGCATTGGGAATCGGTGGAACAATAAAACTAAAGAGTAAATTGGGTATGGGTCTTAAGCGCTCAACAGATCGTACATCAAAAAATAAAGGTGGACAAATAAATTTAAAGGTTGCTGTAAAAAAGAAAATTACAATCAAGAAAACGAAGACAAAGAGTTATTGCGATTCCAAAAATAGGGGGATTTCTCCCACTTCTCTTACCTATATTGGGAGCATTAGGAGCTCTAGGAGGTGGAGCAGCTGGCATTGCAAAAACAGTTAATTGTGCTAAAGTAAATCGTGAGCAGATAGCAGAACAAAAGAGACATAATTTAGCAATGGAAGGGGTCACTAATGGAAAAGGTTTATATTTGACTCCTTATAAAAAAAGGTTTTGGATTATACATGAAATCCTGTAAAAGACACTCCTAATAAAGCTGCCTCACAGACCACTTACTAATCTAGATTTAATAAAATTCTCGAAAGTTCTTAAAATTCCTTATTTTCGGGGTGTTTTCATGAGAGATACAAAAAAAATGAAAATCGAATCTGTGATAATAAATCTGGATACTAATGATGGAGATGGAACGCACTGGATAGCATATACCAAGAAAAATAAAGAAATAGTTTATTTTGAGAGTTATGGAAATTTGAGACCCCCAGAAGTTAATAAAATATTTTTTAAGTGGTGGTAGCTTAAATAAAATAAAATATAACTACGATTCTATACAAAATTATAATTCATATATTTGTGGACACTTATGCCTTATTTTTTTCATATAATCTGTAAATAATATATTTTTTGTCATTTTATAATAATGTGATAATATGTCTTTTACTTTTACTTTTAGTGGAGAATCCTCAGTATTAAATTACATTTTCAATCCTCCTATATATTTAGAGGTCGATTTAGATTATGAAATCGGATTGACAAATTTTGATACAATATTATTCCAAACATTGACAACAGTAACAATAAATTTGCATGGGGGGAAAATGATGAACATGCAGTCGAAATTTCCGAAGGTTGTTACGAAATTGATGATATTATGAAGTATATAGAGAGTAAAATAACAGATGATGAAAAATTAGTTATCAGGATTAATACAAATATTAACACATCTAAAGTAACTATACGTACTAATAGAAAAATAAATTTTAAAGTAAAGGATTCAATAGGTTCTGTATTAGGATACGAGTAATGAATGTTAGAGGGTAATAATAATCATATTTCTGATCATGTGGTTAAGATTTCTAATGTGAATGCTATCTATGTCGACTGTAATATTGCAGTCGGTTCTTTTTTTAATGGAGAACTAGTACATATCATTCATCAGTTCTTCCCAATAGTTCGTGTTTGGTATAAAATAGTGGAGTCACCTTTAAACATTATTTACTTCCCTGTGCGTTAAAACTATAAACAACATCATAATCAAAATAGTTGATCAAGAAGGACATCTTGCCAATTTTCAAAAAGAAACGTTAAATGGTAGACAACATCTTAGAAAGTCAGTCCTGTATTAAAATGGTATTGCTATTTAATTCAAGGTCATCCGTTTATAGGCCTCAACCATACTATAAAAGAGAGAGTAGGAATAAAATGGGCAGTTCTAAAAAGAAATTGAGCCTTATAACATCGGAAAATCGACATTATTTAAAACTAATTGGATTAGAAGTTTTAGTATAATGGAGTTACTGAATATTACCGATCAACCTTTCAGTGACAATTCTGTTGCAAAGTATCAGTTTTATACATATCAACCCAATATATCCGGAAGCCTAGGTTACAATAATGAAACAAGAATTCCCATCCAAGATTTAGATACTTATACTGCAGGGTGCAATAGTTATTTATATATCGAAGGAAAACTCACAAAAAAAGATGGAAGTGAAACGACTAAATTAGAGTTTATTAGTAATGCCATTGCTTTTTGTTTCGAGAAATTAGATATGAAATGAATGGAATAGTAATAGATTCTGAGAAAAATGTTGGTTTAGTTTCAACCCTAAAAAAATTATCTGGCGTTTTCATGCAAAATGCTGGACGGTTTGCAAAAAAAGAAGAAAGGCATGACAGACAAAGTTATTACAGATGCGAACGGAAATTTCAATGTCTGCATTCCATGAAAATTACTAGTTGGATTTTTTGAAGATTTTCGCAAATAGCATCATTAATATGAAACAAGAATTAGTAATAACAGGCAATAGCAATGGATCTAAACAGCATTACAATTATTGATGATAGTGAAAAGCCTAAAATTATTATCATTAAATTATTTTGGGGAGTGGCATACGTCACGGTTACTATGTCAGAACAGCTAATATTAAATAAAATTACAAGTCAAAACGTCGACCTTCCTATAAAATTTAGAAGTTGGGAGTTAATTGAATACCCATCTTTACCTTACCGCAAGCAGACATACGTGGCCTGTCAAGACATCTATTGAAGTTGAAACTCCTAGGTATGTGATAATAGCATTCCAAAAAGACAGGAAAGGAAAAATTATAACTGATATGAGTAAATTTGATTGTGAGCTTAAAAGTATAATATATATATATATTTTTGAATTCAGAGAGATACCCATACAACGACAAAAAAAGAAACAAATATGCCACTCTCTATAAAATGTTTGCTAATTTTCAAGAATTCTATTACCCTTATAAAATAAATCAACCTATTATCACTCCGAAAGAATTCAAAGAGTTCGTACCAATAACACACATCCATTGTTCTCGCCAAAAAGAAGTGTGTGTGCGTGCGTCCATGCGGGCGTGTGTGCGTGCGCGTGTGGGTGCGCGTGTGGGTACGCGTGTGATTGTGCGTGTGCGTGCGCGTGCGGGTGTGCGTGTGCGTTTGCGTGTGCGTGTGCGCCCGTATGCGTGCGTGTGTGTGTGTATTTGCGTACAATTTTTAAATATACCCAATAGACATCAGGAAATCGACATATAACTAAACTAAAATAACTTACAATAAACTAATATCAAAATCAGTGCCTTGATTTTCCATTTCAATAATATCATTAGTTAACCTTAAAAAAATCTTTAAATTATCTTCAACAGCATTATGGTCAGTGTTATTATGTATGTTGCTGAAGTATGATGACCCCATGCTAATATCTTTATGCTTCCGAGTATTACATACAGTTTATCATCTTGGGCAGGAGTGTATGAGGATGTAAAGAGAACACACACATTTTACGATATATCAGTCCACCGTCTTCTACAACTTGTTTATAATCAATCAAATGTAATTTATTTTTTTGTAACACTTTTTGATTCTCCTTTAGCTTCTTAGTAACATTGTCAATTACCTTAAGGCAGAGAGCTTTAGCTCCAGTATGAAAAAGCATTCTATTTAAGTATCTGCATATTCGTCTTTCATTTTCCCAACGACCGATTGTATTTTGGGAATGTTATGCATATTTGTAAGGGGGTAATTTGAAATACCCCAGAGGGGGATGCCTGCAACCCCTACCTGGCGCATCCCCAGGTGGCGGATAGGGGAATGCCCTCAGCGGCACCTCGGTGCCGACGGGTAGGTGTGAAATAAAACAACACCCATGGACTAACAGGCTTGCACAGAGGGAAATAACCTCTTCAACAAAAAAAGTTACCTGGTGCCAGTGGCGCGGGCACAGGATAGTAGCCAGAAATTTTCAATGCAGAAAAGTAAGGCAAAGTTTACAGAACAGGTGTGGGATATCCCAGTTCCGGTAGCGGAAGTGAGTGAGAGAGCGGGCTCTACCCGACCGTTAGTCAGCGACTGCTCAGTACACACAGTGGGAGGTCAGGCTCTGGAAGATACTACTGCCACTGACAACCAGGAAACTGGAAAACTGAAGGAGATTTGGATCAATCCTACTCCATCAGATGACCCAATATCATCGGACCAGGAGCGGGAGCTGTTAAAGTCCCCACCTCCAAGGGCTGGTGAATCGGGAACATCTTACATCAGATGTTTACAGGCAAATCTACAAAAAGTCAGGGCTGCCACATATGTCCTCGGCAGAAGATTTAAGGAGGAGCAAATTGACATTGCTCTCCTCCAGGAACCCTGGATAAGTAACACAAGCCGGGTAAGCGGCCTGGGAAATACTTCTGATAAGGTAATAGAAATCGGCTCTGATAAAAGACGCAGAGCATGTATCTTGATCAGAAATAACATTAACCATTTTGTACTTACAGGTTACTGCACCCAGAACGTTGTAGCCGTCCAGATATCGATCTCGGAGGGAGGAAGCAAGACGGAAATAATCGTCTGCTCAGCCTACTTCCCGGGTGATAGAGATGCAGATCAACCTCCTCCAGCTGCAGTTCGGGATTTAATCGCCTACAGCAAAAGGAACAATATCCACCTGGTTATTGGATGTGACGCGAATTCCCACCATACAGCGTGGGGAAGCACGAACATTGACCAAACAGGTGAGTCACTTTTTGAATATTTATTAGGTGAGGGACTAACTGTGAATAACATTGGTTCCGAACCAATCTTTGTCACCAGAAACAGGAAGGAGGTATTAGATATCACAATCAGCTCAAACTACTTGAGCAACAAGATATCCTATTGGAAAGTATCTTCTGAACCCTCGTGTTCAGATCATAAACATATTCTATTCAATATAGAAGTTGGTCCAAGGCCTATGGTGACATATCGGGATCCGAAGTGCACGGACTGGGAAGGGTACAAACATTCCCTCCAGTCTCACCTTCAATCCGCTATCACCACAATCAGGGATCGTGATGAGACTGAAATTGCGGCGGAACAGATGCGCAACTCAATTGTCTCAGCATATAACGAAAACTGTCCACTGAAGACAAAAAAGGACAATAAAGGCACGTCTTGGTGGAACAAAAATTTGGATAAAATGAGAAAAGAAGTTCGACGCCTCTTTAACCGAGCTAAAGCTTCGGGCGACTGGGACCAACATAGATCCGCTCTAACAGACTATAACAAAGAAATACGGAAAACAAAAAGGGGATCTTGGAGGAAATTCTGTGAGAGTATAACTGACCTACCTCACAGTACTAGAATCCACAAGATTCTTTCCAGAGAGCCGACGAGGGAATTTGGTTGGTTAAGGCGACCAGATGGCTCATATACGGACTCTGGAAAGGAAATCTTACAGCTCCTAGCACAAAACCACTTCCCAGGGTGCTTGAATGCGGATGACCAACAGCCGTCACCATCAGAAGGCCGATTAAAACGACCTGAAAGAAATGATTGGCTGACGGCTAAAAATGTGATCACAATACCGGCAATTGAGTGGGCCATCAGATCATTCCAACCATTCAAATCGCCAAGAGAGGACGGAGTTTTTCCAGCACTACTACAAAATGGACTGGAAATTTTACTCCCATTCCTCATTAAACTATTCAGAGCTAGTCTGGTATGGAACTATATCCCATCCAGTTGGTCGGCGGTTAAGGTAGTACATATACCAAAAATGGGTAGGAAAGAACCAAGCTCTAAATCGCCTAGACCAATTATCCTGACATATTTTCTGTTGAAAGGCCTGGAGAAGGTGCTGGACGGATATATCAGGGGGAACATCCTGAATCATCAGCCCCTCAATATCCATCAGTAAGCCTATCAGACAGGAAAATCAACAGAACTAGCACTCAGTAATCTAGTCGAAAAGATCACCCAATCCCTTCAGATGAAGGAAATTGCGGTGGGAGCCTTTCTAATAATGCACTGCCCGACTCCTTATATACAGCAGTGGCTGCCAGAGGAATTGAGCCTATATGTGACTGAATTCGTGCTATGCTATCAAACAGAATCATAACAACGTCTCTACAGGGAGAAACAGGTTTAGAGCCACGAGAGGATGCCCGCAGGGTGGGGTTCTCCCCCCTTCTTTTGTGGTCACTTCTTGTGGACGACCTACTGGCTATTCTCACACTGTGGGAGGTTGAGGTTCTAGCATATGCAGATGATCTAGTCATACTAGTCAGAGGAAACTCTGAAGGAGTAATATCAAATACCCTTCAAGAGACACTGGATGCAGTGAGTAACTGGTGTGACAGGGAACAGATGTCTGTAAACCCTCAAAAAACAGTAATAGTACCATTCACCCGGAAATGGAAGCTGGAGGACTTATGACTTCGCACCTTAATGGGTGAAAATATTCCATTTGCGGAGAAGGTGAAATATCTAGGAATCACTCTGGATATATCACTTATTAGGAACTCCCATCTGGAAAAGGTAATCCACAAAGCAAAGCTGTCCTTATGGACATGCCGTCGTATTTGTGGCAAATCCTGGGGCGTGGGTCTCCAACAAATTTACTGGATCTATATCACGGTCATCAGATCAATGATAACATACGGATCCATTGTTTGGTAGCCGAAAGAATCACAACGGACGACCAAATCCAAACTCTCTGGACTGCAGAGATTAGCATGCATGACCGTAACGGGAGCAATTAGCACCACACCGTCAGCTGCAATGGAAATACTCCTGGATTTACCCCTCTTCATATATATCTGGAGAGAGAGGCCAGGTGGGTAACCTACAGACTGCAACAAGCGGCCATTAATATGCCGCAGACTAGTATCATGGAGCGGAGCAGGTTGCTGGATGACAGAAAATCACAGCATCCTGGGAATGCCCTCGGATACTATGCCTATCATGACCAACTTCGAGCTGACCTTCAACATCTTTTCTCCAGAAATAGATGAGTGGAAGCGGAATAAAGCCGACCTACTGAAGACAGACAGTTGTTGGTTTATAGACGGCTCCAAAACTCTCGAGGGAACAGGAGCCGGAGTACATAGCTACAGACCAACGGTGAGGATATTCTTAAGCCTAGGTACTCGTGCAACTGTTTTTCAGGCTGAGGTTAATGCTATTGAACTGTGTGTACGAAGGCTGGAATATATGCATCTTACACGCAGATCAATAAAAATGTTCTCAGATAGCCAAGCAGCTATAAAGGCTCTTGGCTCCTACCGATGTATCTTAAAAACGGTATGGAATTGTCAGAAAGCTCTAAATCATTTGAGCAAAAACAACAAAGTGACTCTGGTCTGGATACCCGGCCACTCTGGTATGGAAATAGCGGACTCCTTAGCCAGAGAAGGAGCGGTATCACGATTCATCGGACCAGAACCAATACTTGGCATATCCTCAAGTACTGCCAATATGGCTATATCAACCTGGGCTGAAAGGAAAACTCTCCAGTATTGGCAAGAGTTACCAGGATTAGTTCATTCGAAGGCGTTTATAAAATACCGTTTGAAATCAAGAGCTAAGAAACTTTTAGAGTTAAACAGGGTAAATCTGAAAACTCTAACAGGCCCATATACCGGGCACTGCCGACTAAACTATCATCTGCATAAACTCGGCCTAGCGGAAAACACCGAGTGCCATCTATGCCTGGAGGATGATGAGAAAGCAGACCACATCTTATGCACCTATCCCACTGTGGAGAGGATCCGATTTTCAATATTTGGCAAAGGGCAACTGCTGCCAGAGGATCTGGACACATTCTCACCCAATTAAGTTATCAGTTTCATTAAGAGACTAAACTTATTGGGTGAAATATAATTAGGTGTGAGCCACAATAGGCCTGCTGATGGCCGCAGTGGAGGGTTTACTGAAAACCACTCACAACAGACCTAACCTAACCTAATTTGAAATATCGAACAATTCTATATTTTCTTTAATATTGTCGTAAATATTGTCAGTGTAAATTTCTAAAATTATAGAATCGGTATCAGTGTAGCATAGTGTAGCATTCTCGTCATATTTTCTCTTTGTAAAATTATAAAGAAAAGTAAAAAAATATAGTTTTAGATAAATCCAAAATGATGAAACTTACATGGAGTGGCTTATGGTAATAAACTTTCAGTGGAGACATTTGTACTGCTACTATATTTTTCGTAAACACTGTACAGGACTTGAAATTAGGTTTCGTCATAAGTTCTTCAACACCTACGCTGCCTACACTGTTTTTCCTATGAGTTACTAACCTTACATCAACCCTATTAGACATTTTCCAGCGTCTTGCCAAATATGGAATTTATTAAAAATTCATAAAGATCTCGTTCAAACGCATTTTTAGAAGAATTTCTAGGTTCTGTATTCAAATCGGTGTAAGGTTTCAACCAAGCGGATTGTGAAAATTCGAGGATTCTATGTATTTTTTTTTAGTATTAACCCTTGTTTCAAGCACTGTTTAATATTTCTGTAATGGAAAACTTATTTGTGTTTATCTGTCAAATTAACAATTAATTTTGAATTTTTAGAGTTAAGGTGTATTATGTTCTCTGGACAAAACGGTAAATCATTATGTTTATCATGTAAATACGCAGGGTATTCTAGTACAAAACCTTTTGGAGAATCATCGACAACTGTGCATTCAAAATTTTCAATTTCATAATTTTCTAATTATTTAAAATCACCTGTGGGCAAATACTGTCTCATTGAACAACCGTAGAGGTTTGTCTCGTCTAAAAATAATATATGTGATTTTGGTTCTAATGGATTGTAATTGGGAATAAATTGATTATTTTTTTCTTTTACAGCATTGTCTAACACCGCCGCGTATGGCCTTTCTAAAGAAGTGAAGCATATATATATATATATATGTAGTGTATATATATATATATATATATATATATATATATATATATATTGGTGCGGGGTACATAGTCACTTCAAAAGTAGATATATAAGATACATTGTGACTTCATATATGACGAACTCACTTCCGTTTTCGGAAGTCACAACGAAATGCCATAATATTTACAGAAATATGAAATAGATGTCACTAATAGTCTGTTTCTAAAAATTAATGTTGAAGTCAGTTGAGCCCCCATGTATCCTGAAAATTTTATTTTAGTTCCAGTATAGATAATTGGCGCTAGTGTCATATATAGATGCATCACGGGCAGAACGAAGACACTTCTGTAGTATTTGCCTATGTGAAATGCGGCAACAACGCGTCGTCGCCTGGTTAATATAAATGTGGTAGTGTTTTATTTTAAAATTATAAATCTGGTGTCACTTCCATTTTAATATTTTTAAAATGACTTCGAGTGGCCGTTTACTTGTGAATATGGTAATTGACAAAGGTAAGTTATTCTTAAAATTATTGTTTTAAAAATTATTTGGTAATCCATAATGGTCAGTTTATATCGTTGAGTATTCTGTATTGCACCAAAATTTAATAAGACTTGTATAAGAAAATTTTAGAATGTTTGTTTAAACTTTTTTAATAAAAAATATATTGGTAAATAAAAGTTCATCAATAAAATATTTGAGCAATTTTTATTAGCAGGAATGTAATTATTATACTTTTTAATTAAACAAAAAAATGTGTTTTCAAAAAAATGTAGGAGATGTGTTGTAGGAGCTCAACTTACTAGAGATATTTGACAAAACAAATAATATAGATAGATATGCAGCAAGTTGTAAGTAATAAAATAATTAAGAATATAAAAATATTGGCAATATAAAAATAAACACTTTTTTGCTTCTATATTTAAATGTTGGATTAAAGCAGTATGTATATACATATTTATGTACATACATTGTTTTGAAAGTAAAATATAGTCTCAATTTGAAATCAGGTTTCATGCCAGGCTCTCCGAAGCATTGTTAAAATGTTGTTTTATACACCTTTTGAGTAGGTAAATTATTTTTAGAAAATAAATATAGTTTAAAAAAAACTAAAAAACACGCTTTTAAAGCACATCAAACTAAAAAAGTGAAAAATAATTATTAATATAAACTGAAAACAATAATGAACGAAAAATACTAGTATTATTGTGAAAAAAGCGTGGATTGCTCGATATATGAAAAATATGGCACAAAGCGCCCCACGCTTTTTTTCACAATAATACTAGTATTTTTTCGTTCATTATTGTTTTCAGTTTATATTAATAGTTATTTTTCACTTTTTAGTTTGATGTGCTTTAAAAGCGTGTTTT
This sequence comes from Rhamnusium bicolor, assembly GCA_029963845.1. Lineage (NCBI taxonomy): Eukaryota > Metazoa > Arthropoda > Insecta > Coleoptera > Cerambycidae > Rhamnusium > Rhamnusium bicolor. Next base: position 147,675 of record JANEYF010004085.1, read on the forward strand.
TTAGTTTTTTTAAACTTTTTTTTTTTACTTTTTAGTTTGATGTGCTATGAAACCGTGTTTTTTTAGTTTTTTTAAACTATATTTATATTGCTTATTGATGCTGATATTATAACATATTACGATCCAACAGATACTTCTGAAAAAAAAATATTTTTTATTTCAGCAATGGGATTTGGACTCACGAGGAGTCCGTCGTTTCGCGTCGTCTAAGACTTGCCCGCTCGACCAACGACCGAACTGAAAATCATGGAATATACTTACAATATTAAGCCTCTTGCTCTCACGCAGAGGATACGTGAGGAAAGGACTGGCGATCCTGATCAGGATAATGATATAAACTTATCAAATTATTGTATTGTTACCGGTTCTTCGTAAGTGTCCAAAGTTTCAATTAAATCTGTCCGTTTAAAGTGGGTCAAAATCGAGTTCAAAGAGTCGGTTACAAACAAACAAACATACAAGTGAAGCTAATAAAAGCGTGTTAATAAAGATAGACGCATATCAAGATGCACAGAAGGCCCTATTCATAATAGTGAAGAATTAGCAAATACAAATAAATTGACACGAAAGTTATCAAAAAACCTCTGTAAGTATATAGTAGGTATGGAGTAGGTATTCTTGTAAAAGTAAGACTGTTATGTTTATTGACCTATAATACAAAGCCATTCATTATGTTGTAATTAACTCCTCGGAATTCAAAAGAAAATTTCTTGTAAATCTTGTTTACGAGTTCGAAAAAAAAATATTCCTATACATTTTTTACAGAAAACATATTTTTTTATGATACTTTACATTATTAATTTTTTATAGGATTGGATCAATAAAAGTAATTTTGACAAACGTACTAATTATAAAAATGTTGCACAAACAATTTTGAATGTAAGTGAATTAACTGTAGGTAATGACGAAATAAATACATCTAATGTTGATTATGATGTATTCGTGTACAAGTAGTGATTCAACTGAAAACAATTTGTATCCATTACTTAAAAATTTACAAGACTCTAGCAGCGAAAATTATGAAAATCCTTCAACATCAAAGCTAACTGTAAGTTATAATATTCTACATCTAGTACATATTATCATGTGTGTAACAGTGGCGGCCGGTGGATTTAGGTTATACCATATCTCAGTATTGGAGCATTGAACCCAAGCAATATTTGAACGCATGACTATCAGTACTGATTGTAAAAGATTTGCAGAAAAAGAGAAGAAAAAGTTACAAAAATGCTTAGCCTCCCCAGATTCCGGCTGGACCATTAGTAAAATCTTTGCAAACTATTTTTTTTTTCGTAATCATTTAGATTTTTTGTAAAGTTATGACACTTTGAAATTTACCCAATGAAGAACTTAAATATCAAAGTGTCATAACTACAAAAAATCAAAATTTTCGAATACCAAAAAAAACGGGGTGATAAATTTTCCTACTGATTACGAAAAAAAAATAGTTTGCAAAGATTTTACTAATGGTCTAGCCGGAATCTGAGGAGGCTGTGCAGTTTTGTAACTTTTTTTCTCAATTTTTTTTCTGCGAAACTTTTTCAATCAGTACTGATAGTCGTGCCTCCAAATATTGCTTGGGTTTCATGCTCCAATACTGAGATATGGCCCAAATAGAAGGGGTTGGTGATGAAAAATTTGAAACGAAATTTACGAAAAAAAGTTAGTAAAATTGTCTGCCCATCCAGGGATCTTCAAAATGGTTTCACAAATATTTTTAAAATATTTTTTTGCATGATCAGGAGATCAATCCATTTTTCAAACTTTTTAACCCTGTAACTTTTAGAAAAAATTAAATTTTATAAAACAAATGAAATGGATTTTTTGGATTAATCTCTCAATTATGAAAAAAATATATTTTATTAATATTTGTGAAACTATTTTGGAGATCCCTAGGTGGCCAGGGAAATTTTTTTCGCAAACTTTGTTTCAAGTTTTTTTTTGCCAACTCCTTCTATTTGGGCCTACTAATCATCACCTAAAATATGGCAAAAGTCCCATGCTTTATTGTAAAAATGTAAGCATCTTAAATTTCACCAACTGCCACTGTAAATATACATATGTATATGAATGTAGAGAATGTAGATGATAGTAATTTATATGTATATGTATTAGGTATATTCAAAGATTCGGTTTTTAGATATTGTCAAATATTCTGATTTCAAGCCAGAAAAATAGTTCCGCTGATCATTTAGAAATTAACACTTAAGCCCACCGACGATATTCCGTTGTGTTCAAATGCATCAGATATTTATGAATTTAAGTCAGATAGTATTGAAAATGATGACAAAAATGATCCAAATTTTGAAATTAATGATAGCCAAAGTGTAATTTCCAGACACGGAAATTGAGTCATCCAAAAATAGTACCTTGGAAACTGAAATTATTTGTGAATTATCCGCTCCATTAGTCTTTGAAAAAAAAAAAGGTACAGTAGATAATTTTTTTAACAGTGCCAATTAATACATGTGTACATAATAGTATGCTAATTATTAATACAGAACTTTTACATAATTTTGAAAATACTCAGTAGTTGATTTATTATTTATATTTATGTTTATATATTATTTTGGTAAGCGTCATGATTGAAAAAAATTGTCAGTCAAAAATCAGTAACATTCTGGTCTTAGGATTCAATCTTTGTCCATGTACATACATACAACATACATACATATGTATAATATGCATGTATGTAAATATGTATGTAATAATAAAAGTCAGTATTTAAATCCCAAAGTAGCTCTTTAAAAACATTAATGTATAAAGACGCCTGCCGAGTCAGCGAGCTGACCTAGTCATTTACAACTTTAACATATTCCCATAGATTTTATTTTAGACAATTTTTCAAGGTAAATTTTCTGGCGTTTTGAGATATCTGATATCCTAAAGTGAGAAGGAATGCTAAATTCATCAATATTCGCAATACATATTATGCATTTTATAATATTATTAACTCGCAGTTCACTGCCCACATGATTTTTATTGTACATGTTAGAGTAAAAATACATTTTTATTAGAAAAACTGAATAACAGTTCAAAATTGCAAAAACTATATTTAGTATACATCTACATCTCATTTCAATCAAAGCTAAATACATATCGTCTCCCCCCGTTTACATAATAATCGTATACATAGGTACATTTTGAATTTGCTGACTCCTTAACATTGTGTATTTAGAGGACTTATTTGTTACTTTTACACAGGGTGTTCCTAAATATCATGTACATACGCAAGCGGGTAATTCTTTGGCTTATTTCATGACCGAAAGTTTATATAAACATAGGTCCGCAAACGCTTCTTTACTGATCTACAGAGTGTTGAAATTTGAAGATTTTTTTTTTTTTTCTTTATAGCTCCTGCAGTTTTTGAGATATTTAGCTCAAATTTGGAATATAGGTTACGCTGTAGGGTTTACATCATTGGGCATGCCAAATGGTTGTGAGAATCTACAGGGAGATTTTTTCAGGGGTCATGCCCCTTTTTCTCCCCCCTGAACTTTTTTCGATGCGCCGCTGGTAGATTCTAAAACACAATATGAATTTTCTGTTTTATTTAGAAACTATTTGCTTTCTCGTAGTGTTTCCGTATATGCGACCGTTACCGAGAAAAAAAAATAAAAAACTATTTTCTGTAATTCGCTAGATAAAATTGAAAATTTTTAAAATGGTCTGGTAGGTTCCAGTTTCATTTCAATAATCTGTTGTCTAACAGATTATCAAAAAAAAAAATGGGGGACGCCATTTAAAAAAGATTCGATGAAGCCAGTTCCGTTTGAACCGGAAGTTCAAAAAATGTCAAAATATGTGTAAGAGATGATCTTTTATTCCTTATTCCAAATTTCGAATCGATACTTTTAAAAATAAATAAAAAAATGGGGGCGTACATCACTCTTGGGTCACCCGGTATAGTAAAGTAATTTCTATTCTAAAAAAAAATTCTACTCTATGTTTTCTTTAAGGGGATATTATATCCTACTTTTATTTTGAAACCCTGTATTTATTTTTCTCGTTTTTTTGCAGATATTCCTCGGACGAATATTCATTTCATTTGTTATAAATATAGCTGCTGGCTGCTACCGAAAGATGAAAAACTTCTATCCAGAAAGTGCACAGAGTAAAATAAAAAACTGAGGCACCTACGTGGGTAAAATTGAAGAAACCTGTAATTAGCTGAATTGAAAAAATAAAGTTTGTTTATTTTACTAATTTTGTTTTTATTAACAATTCTGTAATTAAACAGTTACCTACTGGAACTGGTTTATAAATTTTTAAATAAAAATTACTTTAATGTCACAGTTATTGCATATTCATAATCCTTTTTTTATTGTTTCCGTTAAGGAAATAATTACAGAGACATGTAGCGATTACTTTTAATTCTTTATGTATTTCACATAAATTATAGAATTAGAGGTTGGCTTATGAACTAATTATAATTTTTGTATAACGAAATACATACTTGTATAATTTTCACAGAAGGTAGCACATATTTAATACTTCTGAAATTTGGCATCGGTGTTAGAAGTCATTACGATACTTGTATGTGTCAGAATGTAGAACAATGCGGAAGTCGCTTTGTATCTAGTACATAACGTATATGAACTAACTGAAAAGACACTTTTAAGTTACCCCTTTTTTGATTTTATTGTTAACTGGGTTCCTCTCAAAGTGTTCTGTAAATTATATGCAAAAATTATAATTCCTAAGTATGGAAGTCAGGTCGCCTCCAACACTTTACGGAAGTAACTTCGTATTGCGTATCAATATATATATATATATATATATATATATATATATATATATATATATATATATATATATATATATATATATATATATATATATATATATATATATGCATATAGATATATATATATATATATATATATATATATATATATATATATATATATATATATAAAACTAGAAATTTTGGGGTTGCAGTCAGTAGTAATAATGGTGTTAGGCCATAAAATTCAAAAAAGAGTACTCTTTGTTATTTGTCGAGCTTTCGGTAATGTTTATTTCCTTTATCAAGACATCTACAATTATGAAACAAGATATTAGATACATAATGTAAGCAACGTCACAGTAATGTAATACTTACTAACACGAGGGTTAATTATATAAAACTTTCATTATCGTCAAATAGTGAAAGTTTTATATAATTAACCCTCGTGTTAGTAAGTATTACATTACTGTGACGTTGCTTCCATTATGTATCTAATATCTTGTTTCATAATTGTAGATGTCTTGATAAAGGAAATAAACATTACCGAAAGCTCGACAAATAACAAAGAGTACTCTTTTTTGAATTTTATGGCCTAACACCATTATTACTACTGATTGCAACCCCAAAATTTCTAGTTTTTATGCCTTAACTAGTCAGTCACGACTACCCGTTGTTTTTATATATATATATATATATATATATATATATATATATATATATATATATATATATATATATATATATACAGTGCGAAAATTAAGTAACGCATAAATTCAGTAATTCCGTTGATATTAATTTTTTGGAAAAAATATCGAAGGGGTATAGCGATTTTAACTTCGGCAAATATTTTCAGTCTAATTTCAGTTTCTTATGTCATTTATTTGTTAAGTTATAACGTTATCGACTTTTTTTTAAATAACAACCTATATTTTTTATTATTGATTTTGGTAGTAGATTTTATTCTGGTTCCGACCTTATAAAATTTTCAATATGTTATTATTTGAAAAAAATCGAGAAAAACAGTCTTAAAGTTCAAATAATAAAAATTCATTAAATTGGGTAAATTTATCTAGTTGCCTAAGTTTGACGGAAAGTTATCGACGGCACATTCGTTTTTATTTTGAAATTATACAATAGTTGAAAAATCGAACTAGAAATTTATTATCTGCTCAATTCAAAGTTAGTAATAACGATAACTTCGTGAGGAAACATTAGTATAAAAAGAAACTAAATTGCTTAACCAGAAAAAAACCTAACAATATCATCAAACACAAAAATAAGCACAGAAATAACAGTTGTTAAATTACATTTACACTAAATGTTCAAATTGACGACCCTGTACCATTTGACAATACCCAAGACGATTATAAAATTCATTTCTCACATTCTGAATAGTTTGAGGCGATATTAACCTAATCTCATGTTGAATTCTTTGCCTGAGATCGTCTAAATTATTGGGTTGATTGTTGTACACTTTACTTTTTAAGTACCCCCATAAAAAGAAGTCTAATGGCGTTAGATCAGGAGACCTAGGCGGCCATTCTATCTGACCTCTCCCTATCCATCTTGCTGGGAGAACTTGGTCCAAGTAGCGTCGCACAATAATTTCGTAATGAGTCGGAGCGCCATCTTGTTGTAACCAAATGGTATTATTTGGTAGGTCAGGGTTATTTGCATTGGGGAATAATGCAGCTAATGCAGGCATCAATTCCAACTGTAAAAATTGCAGGTATCTAGCTCCAGTCAAATTGTTTTCAAAAAAGAATGGACCTATAATTCTGTCACCAATAATTCCTGCCCAAACATTAACTTTCTGAGGATATTGGGTATGACTTTCCTGTATCCAATGGGGATTGTCCCTAGCCCAATATCTACAATTCTGTCTATTGACATGACCATTTAAACAAAATGTTGCTTCATCCAAAAATAAAACACGCTGGAAAAACATTGGATCGCGGTTGCAAATTTCCATCATTTGTTCGCAAAACTCTTGCCTACAATCAAAGTCATCTTCTGTCAACTCATGAACCAAGTGCACCTTATATGGGTGGAATTTTTGAACTTTCAAAAGTTATAGAACTGTAGTGTGGCTTATATTGTGGTTCAAAGCAATGCTTCTACTAGTTGAATGTGGATTGTTTTCAATTTCTTTCGCGTGGAGTTGCTTTCCCCGAAGGTATGACTTGACCAGCTTGATGATTGCCGCCGGATATCCTGCGTCGAATATTTTGGCTAAGAGTTCAGCGTGCCTTGTCGAACGCCTTTTGCGACATACAGTAGGATCGCTATCATTGACTAGTTTCTGTACAATCAGTCGAGTATTCTTTCCTATTAGCGAATTGTTCGTCAGATATGACTTGCAATTCTGCTCTCGCAGTCTGGCAAGGATAACACTGGCACACACAAAAAAAAAGTTTTGCAATACTCAATAGACCACTCTACCGATACATATTTTGGGGCACTGAAACCGAATCCGAGGTCAGAATTGACTCATCAGGTCAGGATTTTGACATAACCTCCAAAAACAGGTAAAAACGAGCCAAAACTGAGGTTAAAAATAAATTAATAGCCTCAACGAACTAACCACTTTACCTATTTGTATTTTGGGGTGCTAAAAACGAATCCGAGATCAGGATAGACCCATCATGTTAGAATTTTTATATAACTTCAAAAACCAGGTAAAAAACTAGCCAAACTGAGGTTAAAAATAAATTAAGAGCCTAAACGAGCTAACCGCTTTACCTATATCTATTTAGGGGAGCTGAAACCGAATCAGATGTCAGCGTTGACCGATCACATTAGAATTTTAACCTCAAAAAAATCTTTATAAATTACGTTACGATCTTCTATTGTTGCATACCCTCTTACTTTCGAAAGTCCTGTGTAATGACATTATTTTTGATTGAGAATTGAGAAAAAAAGTTACAAAAAATGCTGCCGACCCAGATTACTTCTGAACCATTAGTAAAATATTTGCAAACTATTTTTTTCGTATTCAGAAGGAAAATTTATCGCCCCGTTTTTTTTTTAATTTTCGAAAATATTGTTTTTTTTGAAAAGTTATGAAACTTTGAAATTTAAGTTCATTGTGTAAATTTCAAAATGTTTTAACTTTATAAAAAATCAAAATTTTCGAAAACCAAAAAAAAAAACGGGGTGATAAATTTTCCTTCTGATTACGAAAAAAAAAATAGTTTGAAAATATTTTACTAATGGTCTAGAAGTAATCTGGGTCGGCAGTGCATTTTTGTAACTTTTTTCTCAATTTTTTTTCTGTAAAACTTTTAGTCTTGCCTTAAAATGTTGCTTGGGTTCCATGCTCCAATACTGAGATATGGCATAACCTAAATCCACTAGCCGGCACTGCTGACTACTACCCTTAGCAGCCTGTCCTCTGGCAAGGAGTATATGTGGTACTCCTGCTTTTCTGCTATGAGCCATCGCGTCATTCTTCGGTAGTCCTCTGAGGTTACCGTCTCCACTGCGATTCCATCACCAATTACTTTTGCTTTGGTGTATTTCACACCTGCGCGCTGTAACTGGCTGCTCACAGCAATCCAATGGTCCTTGCGCCTAAGGATAGTTGGTGGAATTTTCTTGGCCTTTTCGTTGGTCGCGGCTTCTGGCTTTTCAGCGGAGGGCCCTTCAGGTTCCCTCCTTTTTTTTGGGATGGGTTTTTCGCATCTTCCTCGCTGCTAGCGGCGTCTTTTTTCCTCTTTTTCAAGATTTTCAGCTGCGGAAAGTCCTCTTGGGGCTTTTCGCTTGCCTTCCTGTTGTCGGCTCCTAATCACCGCTAGGAGTTTCTTCTGTTGAGCTCTCAGTTAGGCCAGCTAGCCATCCGCTACTCTATTCTTCGCAGTTTCTCATTGATGAATATATTTACTGCAATTAACTTCTTAATAATTGCATCCTTCCTCTCAAGTTCACTTCGATCTGGGCTAGGTTCCGTGCTGCTCCTTATTGAGCCCGTTTCGTCATCAGTTGACTTGCTGTCCTCCTCAGCTGATTTGGACATTCTTGATTTTTTTCCTTTTTCTCGTCTTGTACTTTCTTATTTCTGTTCTTCGCTACGTTTACTCAGCATTAAAGACTTTAAGTTGTTCTAATAAGAACAGTTGGTTTATTCCCGCTCGGTGTAGTTCTGAAAAGAATCTTTGTTTTTTCTTTTGTAGGGCCTCCACACTTGGGTTGCTCCGGTATTGAGTAGTCACCTCTCTCTAGACCCGTCTACTCGCTACACCTTTTCACACCGTAATGACTGAATCACATAAATAGGGTTACACAGAATGGACACTTCGAAATTTATGATTGAAAGAGCTAAAAAATTTATTTGACCTCACTACTGATCCCTCATTGGCGTGTAGCGGCAAGTGATCATGGGGATTTTACATTTGCTAATAAAGTTTAGTTTCATGAAATATCAGAAATGAATTTTTGGTGATTTACTAACAAGAAACGAAAGCGTTTAAAAATAATTATTGACTGCATTAAATCTCTGCAACGATGATTTTCGTTGAAAGGATCTAACTGGTTTTTTGTTGTGCCAAATCACGACAATGAGTAGTTTCGTTGAAATGATTTTGCTGCAGAATTCGTTACGACGCGATTATAAAAATGAATTTTACTGTTTTTGCGTTTAAAAGTCAAGAAGTGCTAAAAGTGTTTAGTTTGCAATTTTGAATGAAGAAAAATATTATCTATCGATCTTTATTAAAAAGAAGTAGTGTGTAATGTGAAATTTTGAGGCCGCGTTATTCCGGTCTCGAGTTTTTTTTCTTTAATGTTTTTATTGGCCGAGGGCCTTCTTTGTGAATTAGGTTATTTTTATGCAGTAATGAAATTTTGAAAAAAAAATAGAATTTTTTTTCCATACCCCCCTTCCAAGAGTTGGATTTGTGCGTTTGAGGAGTCTTCGGCTCAGTTTGGTTTATTACATGAAGTTATTGGAATGTAAATGATATATGAATATATGGCAAATATATGAACTGTGAAATATATGAAAACTTAAAACTTAAATATTTGATATCTTAAAAACTAAATAATAAATTGAATATTTTGATCTTAGAACTAAAATATCTTATACGTTTTTGTATATGTTTATACTTAAATCTACGTTTAATTGTTCTTACTATTTTAAAGTCTATATGGGTCGAGGCACTATTCACAATTTGGTTTCTGCCGAAGGCGCTGGTAGAATTGGGTTTTGGAACTCCGCTAAACTACCTTTTCTGCTGTCATCGTTCTTTCAGCATCACTGAAGGCTGCCTCCAGATGAGTTTGCATGTTGAGTGTTGAGGGTTGCTGGTTTTAGCTCAGCCCCATGATCGGATGGCGGGTTAGCCTGACTTTAGCTACCCGATGGGATGTTGACACTGAAGTTCTTAATGGTCACTCGAGGTTTGAAGAACCACCGAGTGGACGCCACGACGAACGTATCAATTGCACTTATGGCTGGCCTGGAAATTGGCCAGGGGAGCGACAGCGGGAATTTCTGTCGTTGGGGAGTTTAAATGTGACAAAAATGAGAGTTTGAATTGTAAAATATGAAGTTTTGGGTGGGTGAATATGCTCAAGGGAAAAATTAAAATAGTTTAAAAAATGTAGCCTTTCTTATGTCGAATGGGCATGCAATCTGGATAAATTATTTGAATGTTTTTATGCCTTGTGGGAAAATGTGACATGAACGGGGTTATTGTTGTTCGTCGTCGTCGTCATCTCTCTCATCTTCTTCCTCGGATTCGTCATCCCCACGCGTGTCTTGAAGCTGGGTCCCAAAATGGGCTCTGGTGATTCTATCGCCTGCTTCTACAAAGGAGGTGCCCATGTTTACGTCGTCGGGGTTGGCTGTTTTGGTTTTTTATTTGTCGTGGAGCTCTGTTTGCGCAGGTGTTTCGTTGAAATGTTCGTGAAATCTTCCCAGGGTACCAGAAACTTCGACATAGAGCCCCAAATGCTTGTTGGAAGCCAATCTGCTTAGTTAACTTAAGGCGAACGATTCCCACAGTCGATTTTGATGTGAAAATGATGTCCGCCGACTAGCTAGAGCTGCGAGACTTCGCTATTCGGACGGAGAGTAGATTACCTTTTGTTGGTACAAGCCCCTTGTGGCGGGTACCCCTGATGAAAATGTCCTCGAAGATAAGTCTCTCGAAGGTTGATATTTAGATGCAAATTTGTACTTTTTATCATAGCACAAGCGCAGTTTTTGTTTATTAATGACTCCAGGTGGCATGGATTAGGATAGGTAATGAAACAACAGTTTTGTCTTTATTTTCTCCTGTGAGGAGATGTATGTTTTACGATTTCTTTTTATTTAAAAGTTCCTGAAAAGGAAATATGGGGAAGCCACTCGGGATTAGTTCCACAGAGACAATTAGTTAAAGTACAGTAAAAATATAATTACACACAAATGTTAAAATATAGCATCTCAGTGTTATAAAATGTTTGTTTAGCGCTTTGATTTATGGCAAAATATTTATTATGATTTAAAAAGTATATAAGAATTTTAATAAAAGTTTAAACAAAGTTAACTTGATTGTTGTTTAATTTAAAGTTAAGTTTAATCTGACTTGCAAAAGTTCAAAAGAGTTTATTCATTAACCACTAAAGCAAATTTTTAAAATGAATTTTAAAAAATTTTAAAGTATAATTTTAGTACTATTAGACTATTTTCCTGAAAAAAGTTCACTGGACACTTGTTTTGGGCTGCAGTATAGTAATAGGTTCAGTAACCTCCTGAAAGTTCAGTGTCCTGGTTGCAGAAATTAAAGTCGTTGATTTTCAACATAACAAAAGAACAATACTTTTTATATTGAATATTTATAATACAACGAGCAAACTTAAAATTTCACCCTGGCGAATTAAAAAAATTGTTTATAAAAATTTTTTTCGAATTATTCAAAACTAACCGAATTTCAATTTATGAGCATTGAAGTGAGAAAAATCAAAATGGTTCATGGTTTTTAATATTTATCAAAAATTGTTAATATTTATTTCTGCGGAAGTGTCATTCTGCGAGCCCAAACTTTAAACCTAAAATCTAAAGTTCTCACCGACCCCTCGAAGTCCTGGTCCATAGATTAAGCACTTTGTATTATCACTAACCCTGGTCAAATTTTCTTTTGTCCTGCTAGTAGGATTAGGGAAAAGGAAAAAAATTTTAAACGCGTCGCGGTTGAATCTGAATATTGCTATTTGCGATGGACACTACTGTGACTTATTTCTTTGATTGATATAGGTGACAGTGCACCAGGTGATTTTTCGCTGCTGTAGGCAGAATTTCTGTTCATAGATGATTTCGACGATTGTATGTAAAGTTTACACTATCTTCATGGATACGCTATGCTATGTGATTGGTTGGTGTTCTGTTGAGTATAAAACTGACTGAGCTATCAATTGATATAAAAGCTGATATCGGGAAGCCTTTCAGGCAAATGTGTAATGATAAAAATAACGTTGAAAAATTATTTTCAAACGGCAAAGTTAGAAATTATTAAAAATTAAAAAAAACGATTTTTTTAATGTCCTGATGGACTGACGAGATTTGTTAAAAATAATTTTTTTTTTAAATTTGACTGTCGATTGTTAAAACTCAAAAAATGGCTATGCATTAATAAAACTTACTACAGGTAGCCTAGTAATCTCCTGGAGAACTTAGAACCAGCTTGACTTTATCGTAAATGTGAAAACTTAACAAGTGAGGCTTAAAATAAGTTAATTTTTCTAAAATAAAACTGAAGTTATAGACTCTTATACCAAACTTAGTTTCACGAAAAAAATAATTTTGAAAAAAATATAAGCCTATGTATGCAAGTCGGTTACTTACATGTCCTTGGAATCTTAGATGATAATGTTCTCTAGCATATACGCTTTATTTTTTTTTTATTTTAGACAGCCTACGTTCGTAGGAGCCTGTATTTTGTTTTTTGTATGTAATAAATAAAAGACGAGTTAAATTTTAACAATAAAATCTGATGTCGGAAGACCAAAATCCACCGCAGGTAAAGAAAAATGCCTCTGGTATTGAAATTATTATGATTTATTTGTACGTAGTGGATGCCTTCGTTGACTTGTAACTACCAAAAAATAACCCAGCTGTTGTGTCTGGATAAAATTTCTTAGAGCCTTTGTGTCTTCTGGGGCCCTTGTGAGATCTATACCTGTGAAAAAGCCAACGAGGAACTGTCTTCAGGGCTCTAGACCAGTTGGTGGTTGATGATTGGGTTTACACCCGGTTTTAAATTAATTTTGTCGTTCGCGAAGCGACATCTGAGACTTTTAAATGCAATTGAGCAATTGTGTTGTCTTGAAAATAAATTTTATATTTATAGTAGTTATGTCGTCATCTTTTGCGACGTTAGCATGATGCAATTTTTTCAAAAGCTTTTCATAGTAAAAGGAAACTACCCCGTTAAGCTCGAAAGCTCCACGTGGATGGCTTAGCTACATAGTGTACCAGATTCAGACTTGCATGTTGTCCACAAAAGCTATCCACGGGTTCTAGTGGGACAGCAGCGGCTCCGGCGGTCATATACGCCGAGGCGCGCCTTAGGCTGTGGCTGGCCGTGGCGCTCCTGGGAGCGGGGACACAATATCAGGCGACAATGTCGCTTCTTACAGTTATTTCAAATTTATTTGCAACATAAAAAACGTCGGCTTCCTTGATTTCTTTACCGCTGTCAAAGAAACCGGCGTTTTTATGCTGCAAATAAGTTTGAAATAACCATATATATTAGCAGGGGTCTCGTTGTGGAGCATTTAATCTGAGGGATCCTGAGAGATTGAAATGGCCAAGTTCGTGGTAGTTCACAAATTGGAGCTCTAAAGAATGTTACAGAGAGTTTGAATGTTAATTTTGAATGGAAACAGTGAGTTACTGACTGAACTAGGAGATGAATGTAGCTGAAACTTACTCCCGATTAGGAGGGAGGTTTGGCTGTGATGTAGGAGGGTGAAGTGGTATTGTCATTGTTTGATTCTACATCTAGAGTTACGTGCAGGATTACCACGCAAAGAAAGTTACCTTCGTGCGATACGCAACATAACTAACTGTAGGTTTCACAAGTTCGAGGAATTTACATCTACATTTAAAGTCGACCTCCGTACCTTAGGAAGTTTTCCCAGACACTGTCCGAGCAGTCCGCAAATTCAGCACAATCGTGTCGTTCTTTAGAAGTCTTCACTACTGCATTTAGTTCCCGACGAGGGACGGAACCCGGCGCCAATGTGCGTTATAGCTCTCTCGAGGTCAGCACACTAGGGATTTGCAAATGAATCGATATTTTAGAGAATCGATTTATTTTTATCCGATTTTCGATTTTTTAAATTGACGATATAAAGATTTATTTATTGAATCGACGATTTATTTATTGAATATATTTGTTTTAATATCTTTAAAAAGTTTCTTTTTATCCTAAATATTTTATTATTTACTTAGTTTGTTTCACTAAAGTTGGAATATTTTTACAGCGCCCTCTTTGAGAGAGTAGAGAAAGTAGATTAGGCTATCCATAGGAAAGAGATGAAGTTTTCTGTTTTACTTTTTGAAATATTTTTTATTGTTGTTGTTTTTTATAAGTAATAAACATTCATCTATGATTTTAACGTTTTATTTTCTACTTCCCAGGGTGGTGAATTGTGAATCGATTTTTGGGAAATCGATCTTTTATGGACGATTTTATGCACATATCGATTTAAGAACACCGATTCCGAATTGATTTATAAGTCGACTGTTGGCAGCTGTCCGTTGCTACTGATTTCCACTGCTAACTTCCATTCCTGGTCGCCGTTAACGCTGGTTAGTACTCCAAGTAGTAGTCGTCGAATTTATGACATCAGTTTCCCATTCGTTATCTTGAGTGGAATTCATTTACGTTACAACGTCAACGCGTTTTCGTAAACCGAATTTTTGTCATCTCCTCAGAGTTGTCTGCTTAGCTGATTTGGACTGCCAAAGCGATGGCGGCTGCAGTCTTGATAAAGATCTAACCGATCACCTTTGCGTATGTTATATGATTTTTTTTATAAATGATTTGGTTGTAGTCTTCTACGAAAGCAAACAAACAAATCGAGGGGGTTTTGTTGGGATTACTTTATTAAAAGATGAACACAGGTTAAATATCGACGGGAACGGAGTCGAGCAGCTTCTTAAAATTACACTTAAACACTAGTGAAAGTAGCAACCGGTGGGCGAGGAACCACCATGTGTTTATCCTGTGATTTTAATTTGTTTGACTTTAACGTCTGTAAGACAGTTGCAAGTAACAGTTATCCCCAGGGGATAAACATTCGTGGAAATGAATGAGTGCCGGAAGAGCACCAGCTGACTGATTAGCTGTCCGCGGAACTCTGGTGCCAGCAAGAAAAAGGTGCTAGTTTATGCATTAATTTAGGGCGGAGCCTAAGAGAACAACGGTAGGGCGGAGCCTAACAGAACAGCGCTGTTTTACCTAAATAGAATTTCTTAGTTCTGCTGAAA